>CAJVPY010004157.1:0-12992 GCA_910591965.1 Dentiscutata erythropus
GTTGAATCTAAGGGGTTAATTTTACCAGAAAAAATAACAAAATAGGCTCAGTGTTTAGAACTTATGACCGAGCGGAGTTGCTGTTTGGAGAAAAAACTGGCATTAGACTTGGGTAACGTAATTACTAATCGTGTATTTTTCTTTCTGGCAGGTTCTCTAGATCTAACGAACGTGGAGTATAACAATAAGCAAGTTCTCACCCATAAGATAAATTAGCAATAACGTTATTTTTTGCTCATATATATTTTTACTTGGTTCACTTGCCCGTATTTTTTTGAAGTAATTTGCTATTTCGTTTAACGAAGACTATGAAAACGAATTTTTACTTACTATGATTTTTGGAATTTAGGAACGAAAATGAGTAGTAATAAAAAAACACTCCCAAGACCAACAATAGTACCCCCCAAAGCTGATGACGATAAGCCCCAAGAACAATGATAATAACACCTTCACGACTAATGACTCCAATCCAGAAAACGATCAAAAAAAGCTATCCGGTGTAGGCTTGATTATTGATCTTCCGATATTATGGAATTATCCGGGTATCAAATAACTCGTTTAAAAGTAAAGAGATATTATGGATACAAGGGGAATTGATTTTTTATTCGTATTTGTATTATTTAACTACGATGTATTTGTTTGTTGTCTTTCTGGCAACAATTTTTATGAAATAAAGAGGGGTCCGTTAGGCTCGTCATGTTTTATTTTTACGCGATTTTTGATGACTTTATCTATTAATTGTTACATTAATTCCTCTAGTGTAATTAAACATGCATTTAATATTATAGAATCCCCCATACAATGGCCTCAATATTTTCTTTATGGTTTTGCTTACATGATGGACATAATTAAGATCTACTTCGTAGAAATTTGTTGCAACTGTACCGGTATTTTATTACAGTATTATGTGCTCAATACATACGGTGAGAAACTTCGTATAACTTGTAAATTACTTCATAATAGTGCGACTTTATTAATATATTTTTGCATTATCTATTACATTAATTGTTCGAATATATGTCGCAGTGATCAGCAAAAAAGAAGCCTGTGTCAGAATAACGGAATTTATCCTGAGATATGGTGAGAAACTAGAAATTGTTATTCCTCATAAGATATATAAAATTAGAGTTTTATCAGTTGAGAATGCTTCTAACTCTCATAATCAATAACTTTATAAAAAGTGTTTAATATACTATATACTATAATTTACAATGCGGGGCGGTGGCGAATATTGCGATGAAAAAATTTACCGTTCTAAATTATCAAAATCAAACCCAGATAGTAAATATATACGCACGCTTAAATCATTTTTTCGTGTTCACATGAGGTTGCTCCTTGGGCTCTATGCACATTAGAGTGTCCAGGATTATGCGCCGGTAATTGCAAATTATGTGTGCGGCAAATTGTAAATTATGCGAATTACAAAATTAACCAACAAAATTCAAAAGTCAGGTGATTATGCGATTTCATATAGTAAAATCATAACGTCGCACCATAATCCTGGACACATATGTTTGTAATACGATGTATTCTACATGCAATCTACCTATTTCGATGTGTTACATATTTTATAAATACACGCGTCTTTTTCCAATGTTACCTAAACGCGTCTCTTACCTTGTTGCAGGATATAAAAGACCTGTAGGGTAGGTTCGATATGTATATTTTTACGTTGTTATTATCGCGATTTGTGCACACTTTTCTAATCCATTTATATCATGTCTGCTTCTACTATTAACATTCGAGGAGAGTCATCCTTATGTAACGATATCCCATACATCAAGTACTTTGAGCTTTGCTCATATGAAAAATGGTCTCTCCACAATTACGTTTCCCTTATAATTGATAATTATAAGTTTGCTGAGAAAGATAAGGCACATTTATCATTTTATGGTACTCTACACCATATTAGTAATAATTTGTGTATATCGCAAGAAATTCGGGTTGTCGCTCAAAAACTCATAGAAAATAGAAAGGTAGGCATAATGAATGTAATTAATAAGATTTGATGGGGCCTTATCGCCAGGTGCTTGTACCTATTGGATACGTCTAGTAGGAACTATGCAAGTACTGAAATGGATGCGTTTGTTGGATTCGTCTGGTAAACTTTATGGAATTTATTGATATAAATTTTTAGTAAAGATCTGTTGATTCTGAAGGATTCAACTATGTACCTTTCTTTACATTAAGTGGGCATTCACCGATGAAGTAGAATACTCTCCAGCATTTCCAGAATAAGAAGAGATACTTTCGTGCCCCGGTAGATAAATCGAATATTACCATGCCCTAAAAAAATATAGTGTGCCAAAATACTGTAAACGGCCATGTAAAGATCCCATATATCAGACCAACTCTATTTTTTACTATTTTTTTACTAATTAATTTTTTGGTGAAATGTAAGTGACCCGGGTCTTTTATATGGCCGTTTACGGTAGTATTTATTGCGGAAATTCGGATTCCAAAAAAAAAAAACGAAAATTTCTCACCCGGTTCTTACACAGATGCCCACTTAATAAAAATTTATCTATTGATATATTCCTGCACCCACCATTTAATCTTTGCATGATTGCGCTTACTGGGAAATATCTCTCATATAGTTTTGCTTTTTATAGGCTGATGTCGAAAAAGTGAATAGCTTGTGGAAAAAAGCTAACAAGGAAAGGAATTTATCGCCACCGCCATCAGTATTAGGGAAGAGACAGAGAGACGCAAATATAGTAGATTCTTCTTCGAAAAAGCGATGTACAGTACCTGATATAAGTTGCTTTTGTCCGGATGAAGGCGTACCTTTGCAAGCTAATGGGACAATGGATGTTTTTGAGGTGGTGAAGTCTACCGTTCGTACATTTGACCAAAAAACAATTGCCCTTGGATCTTCACGTTCTTATAAAAGTTCAAACCATTTGCTAGTAGATTCTAAACAGAACGTGAAGGTTCTCGGGAGAGTACATACGACGGTGAGATGTATAGAATTCTAACAAATTGGCTTGCAAAGGTACATGGATATGAAATAACAGGTCAATGGCATCTGGATGGAATTTGTGATGATGGTGGCTATCATCATTTTTATTGCGATTTAACTATAAAGGACGCTGATGTCACTAATCCTATCGCAGTAATAGAGATTCTAGCAAGCGGTTCTATTCCTAAAATAAAGAAGCATTTCGATCAAGTTTCGAAGTATGCTAATCAGCTTTGCCCCGAAGAAGTTTGGATTGTACATTTTTCCAGGGAGGATTCCATAGTGACGAATCCATATTGGCCTAATGAGGAAAAAAGATTAAATGTCATACACTTTTGGCATGATATGGATTTTAAAAACATTAGAATGAGTGCTAAGTTCCGAGATGCCAGTGGCAAGTATTGTGAAATCATAGATGAGTTAATCCTATAAAAGTATAGATATTTTCAATAAATTATAGAGCGCAATATTTCACAAACTTCTATGTTAATTTTATCTAATAAAATACATATATTATGTGTTATTCTAATGAAATATCTTTGTTACGTGAAAAAATCATCGTTATACATATTGAAAGAAAACTTTATTACTTGTACGTATCACAGTAAGATTTTACAAATTCTGTTTAATTGGTGATCCGTGAGTCATCTGAATAAAATGATCTACATATACTAATTAAACATGATGCAAATTCTATAGTTAAAATTCGATTTAGAAATATGAAAAATTTCATATATAAGATATTGAACCTTCTCTTTACATATCGTTTAACAATAAAAAAAAAACAGATCAACGTACTAAATTCTAGTAAAACCCGTTTTGATCGTCAGGTTAGTGAAATCCACGTTAGCATAGTGTTTTTTACAAGTCACTCTCATTATGGTAAGCTTTTATTATAGTGAGCTTTCGTTATAGTAAACCACACATATTTGTGAAGACCAGCTTATATAAAAAACCTCTAATATCACAAGCGCTTTGACAAAAGTGACTTGAATTCTGTTCAATTTCACTCTGTTATAAAAAAGCTTGAGACTTTATAAATCACGTTCATAAGCATATAAAGCGACACTTAAAATTTTACAACTTTCAGAAGTTAGATTTTTAAGGGAGGTAAGTTAACATTATTATTTAAGACATGTGACCTTAATTAGCCTATTTATATGTAAGTTAAAGATCATTTTGTAATTCAAAGAACCAAGAGGTGGTGGGTTTAAAATATATGGACTAACTTATAACACAATTACCAGTAAATATTTTAGGCGAATATGCACTCAAGACGTTGGCAAGTTCTAAAAAAAACAATTTCGATTTTTTAAAAAAGGTAAATTAATTTATTGCTTTTATATAGTGATATATATAATAGTTTTATTGAACTAATTCATTGTTTAAATTTTAAGTTTAAAAGTCTTATGATGTGTAAATTAAACTATACTAGTTTCGCAATATATGAAATTACTAAAAATACAGAAGCCAATGAATACTTGATAGTATTTCAATATGCTAATAAAGGGGGGTCTTTATAAATATTTAAGTGAGAACTTTTATAAACTTTTATGGCAAACTAAATTACAAATATTTAAAGATATTTCAGATGAGTTAAATTGTATTTACTATGCAAAATATATTTATGCCAATTTTCACAGTGGCAACATTTTACAAAACCAATATACTAATAAAGATGTATGACCTTATATCGCAGATCTAGGATTGTCTAGGAAGAATGATGAATGCATTTTAGAGGGTGATATTTTTGGAGTCCTGCCCTATGTTGCTCCTGAAATTTAACAGGCAAAGAGCAGTTTACAAAAGTAGCAGATATTTATGAATTTGGTATTATTATAGTAGAAATGTCAACTAGACAAAGGCCTTTTGACAGTTATGAATTTAGTGAGGAACTTGCACCATAGAATTTCAACTTAAGGCAATGAAACGTGAAGAAATAGTTGAATGGATTCCTTTTGATGGTTTCCAACTACCTGGTTAGATGGTACTATTTCATTAAAAGTACTAGTAAATGAATTTCTACTCTAATTATATGTTGATTTACAATTAGATTAATTAATGATATTAATTTATAATATTTTTAGTTTAAAAGTAGTAATCAATTAGAGGGAAAGTGTAAGTATATGGGCTAACTTGAAACATGACAACCAATAAATTTCTTGGTTGTATTCGAAGAATTTAATTCTAAAAGAAAAGAGTATCATGGAAAGTGTTCAAATTGTAATCGTTATAACACTTCAAAAACCTGGTTCGAATATGTGATCCTTTGAGAACTTCTCAAGAGTGGACGAGTGAAAATAAAAATATTGATAATCAAAGAATTTCAATTTAGAACAGTAGAATATGAAGGAATAATTCGATTCCCTTGACAGACTAATCAATATTTAAAGACAATAGATTTTTAGCAACCTGGTCAGATGGAATATGAATAATCTTGGGTGAAGACCAAAGTTACAAACAATTACTCCTGCAATCACAGAAGGTTTTACTTAAAGCCTTAATTCTCAACATGCATTGGATTTTTAAGTATAAATTTTATTTTTTTATTTAAAATATAGACTAACTTGGGATGCAACAACTAACAAGTAGATGATAGATTTGATAAATTTTATCTTGAAAGGAATAATTCATTTTAGAGTTTGTGCGATTTAACCCTTTCTTCTCTTTTTCAGCAAATAAGTGGCGGTATGAAAAATTATAGGCAAAAATCGAAATTACACACCACATTAGCAATCTCATGGGGTGATACTCAAAATTTTACAATTATAGTTTAGTCGGGTTGGATTATCATTCCTTATTTTTGTGAACTTGGATATGAATATATTCTTTATATTTTAATAAAGAAATTTTATTTTTATTTATAATAATAAAATTTTTGTACAATATTTGTACAATTAATTCTTTAATACAGTATCTTCATAAAAATATTCAGGCACAAGCAAAAAAGTCAGAAATTCATATACCGTACAATACTGATTAAAAGACCTGGATCTGAAACAAAAATACCTACCAAAAAACTCGTAGAACACCTGGGTACGTTGTACGGCAGCAGACTTAATCGCGAACTAGAAAGTATATCATACAGTACTAATTAAAAAGCTCGGGTCTAAAACAAAATACCTAACCAAAAAACTCAAAACACCTAGGTACATTGTGCAGCAGAGAACTTTTATTGCAAACTATAGTGTATTTACATTTCTTATTTGTAGTATGCAGCCTGGCTGCTAATCGGGTTCATAAGTATTTTATCTGGAGATTACCTATAATATAAAAAGATCTAATAAAATTATCAAAATGTTAAAGAAAATTTATTTTTAAAAGAAAACTTAATTTATGAGACCCTTTTTATTTAATAAACTATTGAAATCTTGCTAATGGTTTACATTTTACTGTACCAAAAGCTTTTAATGTTTGACGCAAATGGTGTGAAAGGCTTATTTTCAACAGATATTTGAATATGTTTTTTCACGAAACCAAAATTTAAACATCTATTGAATCTTATGTGTCAATATTCGTTTAAACCCTACTTAGTAAATCTGGTGTTCGTCCAAGGTAAACTTTTCACAGAAAACATATTAGAGTTCATGGTTTTAATATTAGGCCCTTGTAGTACTACTTTATCGATTGTACAACTTGTTATAAGAAACATTTTTAATAAAGTTTTTGCGTTTATAAGCTATATTTAACCTGGGTAAATAGTTTTATTTATTTACAATGCAAGTTATTTTGCTTTGAAGTGTAATATGTAAATTGTGCTTAGAAAGTGTATCATGTGAATATAATACCGCTTTATGATTGGCTAGCTGCCTCATGATCAGATCCGTGCATTTCCGAAAAATCCCAATTATTTCAGAATCTATCGGATACGAATGCTTCTCTAGCCAGAGATATATGAGTGACGGGATGTGAAAACCTGAAAACCTAAAAATAGATTATTATTAAATTCATAATAATCTATTTTTAGGTTTTCAGGTTTTCACATCCCGTCACTCATAGAAAAACCCAATAAATTAACCAATCAGTTAAATTTTCATATAAAGCGCTAACCCTAATCTTGTTAATGAAATAATACTTGTCACGTGATATACTCCTAGTTGGGAAATTTGGAAATGCCAAAATGGGTTCTTTCACAGCAAAAACAATGCTTAGAGTGTATATATTTTATATGGTTTTGGTTTTCTGCGAAAGAACCCAAATGTGGAAACACCAGACTGCAATAACGAATAAGAAAGACCAGTATGTTATGAAAAGTTTAAAATCGAACGGAGATGTTCACAATACGCATATACTGTAGTAACTCGTACCTTGAATCACATAAATCTGCAAGAATTGCAATTTAAAAGAAAAGTGATCCAACATTTATTTTGCAATTTTTTTTTTTATTTTGCGAAAAAGTTTCAAAAAGTAATAAATAGCGATGCTTTATTACTTAACAATATTATTACTGTAAATTGGCTCCTTTTTTTTTGATTATTTTTTTTAAAATTTAGAATTAACACTTAACCCTAACACCAATATGTACAAAAAAGACATCGAACTCAAAACTCTAAAACTACAATTTAAGTGTTCTTAAAAATGAATAAATAAAAAAAAAAAATCCTAAATCCGTTTTTTTTTTTTTTGTTTATATACTGTATATAGCAGTTTAAACATATTGTCTCTTTAATGCTTCATCTTTGATATGACTATGTTTTTCATCAATTTTTATGTATCGTTCTTCTACATTTCTTGCTTGTATCAATATGACTGTAGCAAAGAATGCAAATATATCCACCGTTATGAAGCCAAATAATGTGGTGAATAACTGACGAGAAAGTACGGCAGCTTTTGAGGTTATTGGATCTATGCAGCCCTGTACTTGTTGGTCCACGTCTTGAGTGCATAATGTCGAAGGAGCGGGGTTGTCTGTTGAATTTTGATATCCACAGCATTGAAGCTATAAACAAATGTAAATTAATAATTAATGTTAACTAATAAATTATATCAACTAAGTGTATGCATACCTGATCCTCGAAATTTGCTTTCATGCCATCGTCCCACATGAGCCACTCATTAGCGAAATGTTGTCTTTCATTTAAGGTCCTAAACCAAATGTCACCACCCAAAGCCAAAAGAGCCAGTGATGATAAAACAATCAAGAAAACATGAACTATCAACCAATTCTTGTATTTCAAAGGACTAATTAAGCCAACAATAGCAACAAGAGATGAAACCAGAATTAGTGAGCCAACAGAAATGGCACCTGCAAAGAGTCATAAAAACTTAATCATATCTTCCTAAATATTTATTTATAAATTTACAAGAAAATTGATACATACCTATGAGCAAGTTTCTTGTTATCACAATACTACGTAAATTTTCACCAAATGTCATGAACCATAAAGCACCAAGTATAATCATAACAACTCCAGTGGCAAAATAAAAAAATTCTATGACGGCATAAGAGACAAGAACCGGTCTACTAATTGCTCTGTATGTAACGCTTCCCATGGTTAATATCTTGAAATTTTAAGGAATGAAATCTTAAGAAAAATTCGTGATGAAAAGTCTAATTTAAACTTGATGACCAGCAACAAGTTGAAGGACGAAAAGAAGGGGCAGGTAAAACAGATGAAAGACCTAGCTAATGGGTTAAATGAGAAATCCTGGTTATTTAAGGATAGTAAAAATCGATTAAATGTAACACACAAACTTTTTGAGTTGCAAAAAAAGTATTAACCTGCAGGAGGAAGAACGCAAGACAACTTTATCAAAGCTTTTACGAAAACAGGGACCACAGCGTATAAGTTGGATAGTGCGCTGGCAGAGCTTTGATACACAGAGCTTAAAATTTAAGGGATGATAGAATCAATAAAGCTCAAACAAGACAATTATATATACAACAACAATATACACAAAGTAAAAACAAAATATATTGTATATTTAAAATTGTAAATTTAAAATTGTACGAACACGAATGATAGATCGGTTGTGTAACACGAATTAATCAAGGTGACAAATTAAGTCTACTGTGTTTCAAATCTTTAACGGTTTATTCCTAAAATCGAGCTGGCATCTAAAATCTTTCTTTTCGGCCAAGAAAAGCGATTATTTATTTCATTCTTTTATAGAACTTAAATTACATTTAGAAGATTTGATCAACTTTCAAATCCATGAAAATAGCATCGAAACGAAGAGGGGCAAAGATTTGTTTGTCGATAAATATTAATAGCACTAAGTGAAGCATGAGGAGAACAAGACGACATGTAGTGTTTCACCCTTGCAAGCTTACCAAATATGCAAAAGAAAATTCGTGCAACGCAATTGATTGGTACGCAAATTTTGAATTGTATAACACATAATAATAGGCGATATTCCAAAAAGGAAATCGCCAATTACATGCATTTTTTTTTTACTATCGACGTAAAAAATGCCGAGAATTATGCCGTATTGCCCGGATTTTTGCAGGTGGTTACACATGAGAAAGGAGAATCAGTGCCAAGCGGATTAATAGACTACATAAAGAGAATCTTCAATATATATAAAAATAAATCTGAATACGTACCTATTTTTTCTTTTCAATGTACCCAACCGGATTTAACCGAGATGACCTAGCCAATCATGTTTACTGAACCAAGTCAACAAAGTATTGCCTTTAAGACTAGCAAGAACATATAAATATTTATTACAATAATGAAGTACAATATATTTGAATGACTTATCGCCCACAATGATTACATGTGATTGTTCTAATCATTTCAATAACACTATTATCCGGCATCAATCGGATTTATTAAGAGAAAAAAATGATGTTAAAAGCTAATCACGTAGGATTAGATTCTTCAGGGGCCGATAAGATGAAAAGTGGTAAATTAATTTACCGATTTTCATTTCGGAAATTTTTAAAAAGGACCCTTGAACTAATTGAGATAATTCTATAAACATCGAATGATTGATTTACGTGACATATCGATACAAGATCGACTATTATTTATACAGTTATATAAGAGTAATCTACATACTTTATCGATATGTGGTTAACAGCACTATAACTGATAATTAAAATTAACTAGAAATGAAGTATTTGAATCATTTGTTTAGAAAATAAGTCATAGTGCGTTCCTCCAGTATGCGCATGCGTTTATGAGAATGAAGCCGTGTAACGATCTTCTGAATCGGATTCAAAATTGTATATAAATGAACATCAAGTTAATATACATTCTCAATATTTTCCAGGAATGGCTTAAAATATCTCCTTTTAAAAAAATTAAGAACGACAATATGAGTAATGTACATTTATATGTACGATAGTTTAAAAAAAGCCAAAAAAAAACAAATTTTATTTTAAGGTTTCCATAAAGATATAATGCCATCATCAGAATATGATGCCAAAATGTTTGAGAATGGATGATGCGCAATTCCAATGACTTCCGAATCAGATAACTATGATGGATAAGTAAAAGTAGTGTAAAGCTTATTGCATTCCACTTTTTTCTTACTGGTACAACATAAACTTACCTTTAAAGTTGTTGACTTCCCAGTTTGAACATTGAAACAATATAAATTTGAATCTTCTGCAGCACAATAAATGAAATCACCTTGTGGTGAAACAGTACAACTCACAAAATCACCACCCGTTTTCTTGTCAGAAGTAAATGATTTAATAATCTAGTATGCAAGATTTTATGATTTAATTCTACGATTACAAATATTCAAATGAAAAAAAAAGTTGTTTCTTATGTGAGAATCATACCTGTCCTCTCATGGTTACTATGTAAATCGTGGGACTTTTATTACAAACAATCAGTTGATCCATATTCTTTGGCACCTGAACAACACAGTTAACCGTTATTCCACCTGAAATAGTCGCAGAGGCTCCCTGCCCACCATGTGGCGTTATCGTGTGAAGGCAGCTAGTTGATTTACTATCCCAAATCTATCGTAATTTTAGCTTTTTAATATAGTATAATTATAACATTAAATCTCAAATATGTTAAATTCTAACTAACCTTTACAGTACCATCACTACTTGCACTGATCACCCTTGACATGTCATATGAAAATATTGCATTGTTAACGAAAGATGAATGACCACGAAACTCTTTTAATGTCTTTCCAGATTTCAAACCATGAAGTCTAATCGAGATTAAATGTATTAAGATTTTTAATATTATGAGATAATGCAATTATATAATTCAACAAACCTGACTGTATGGTCAAAACTTGAGCTTAAAACCTGACTACCATCACGGTTAAAACACACAGATGTAACTCCTTGACTATGTGCCGGGGAAAAGCGTCGAGTACATTGACCTGTGTGAACTTTCCAGACCTAAGCAATATATATTCACATATATATATATTTATTTAATACAAGCTTTAAAAGATAACGATAGTACATTATTCCTATATACATTTCTCACCTTTATACTCCCGTCTTGTGCACCAGAGACCAGCATTTCACTGTCTCTACTAAAACTAAGGCACAGCACTGGATCCTCCATCAACATAGGATTATCCTGCACCAAGATGCGTGGAAATATAATGCAAGATGTACATATACTAAAAACTATTAATAATTTAAGCAAAATCGGATTTTACAATTTTAAACCAATAAAGCTATTTTTTAAACAAACCTCCACTTGATACTTAAAATCCTTACGAAGCTTGCCAGTTAAAAAATTCCATATTTCAATGAATCCATCCATACTACCTGTTACTAAATATTGCCCATCGGGTGAAAATGCTACAGACTCTGCATGGTGTTTTTTGGGAAACTATTTACAGATATTTTATTTAACAGTTTAGTATGATATTAAATAATCAATTTACATATAAAGCAATCATGTTAACCTTAATTGTGGTATAACATTTTGTAGGAACTGCATCATCTTCTGCCTTCGTAGTTGGAGCGGACCCACGAAAAAGGTCGAAGGCAGTATCTGGCGGCAACAACCCTTGATGCTGTTGCCATTTCAAGGCTTGTCCAAGAAGAGTAAGAAGTCTAGATGGCGGAACCACCGTCACTTCACTAGAAAGTGCTAATATATTGTTGATAAAATATAAATTTCTTTCCTTTAAATAATAAATGATGATAACATATCCAATTTATACCAAACCTTGAGCAATGATCTGGCGTCTCTTCTCCTTTGTCATGCCAGGTTGATATGACTATATTAACGGAAATGATAATTAATTATCGATATCAGAATGTGAATAAACCAAATTTGATTGAAATTACCTCCTTTGGATCAAACCATGTCCTGGAAAGCAAATGCTCCAGATGTAAATATCTTTCCGAAAAATGATCCCTTAGAAACTGCATAGGATCTGTTTGTCTTAATAAAGTTCGAGCCGCACTCAGCTCTCGCATTTCAATTAATTCCAAAACAATCTAACACCAAATTATGCTTATTAATGTTTGTACTCTATAGAATTCATTGATTATAAAAAAGAGTTCTCAAACCTGCTCATATAAATCGATCAATTTACGTTGTGGTATTTTCAGGTTAGATACTGTTCTTAACACGACATCCCAATGTCCTTGTATAATTTCATTTGTGAAAGATTCCATAGAGTCTACTGTATTGAGAGCGATCGTGGATTCTTCCTATATTTTAAACGAAAAATTAATAACGATCAAGTAATTAATTTAAAGATCATACAATTTATTTTCAAAAAGAAAATTAGTCTACCTGTAAAGCTGCATGACTATTGGGAAGATTATTTTCTTTCAAAAACTGTAAAATCAGTCGAATTATGCTGTTGAAAATGAAACAGTTAAAAAATAAAATTACAAAGGCATCTAGATAGTTTCAATTTACTAACTCTGATGACTCAATTTCCATGGTTAAGATTTGTAAAAGTTAGATTCGAGTGTTCTGGTTAATCTAAATAATATATTTCTGATTTAATTTTCTAAACCATAACGATAACGATAACGATCGTGCATTTGATCAAAATTTATTATTTCCAAATCAGGATCAGGTATTTTTTGGTGTTTACTGCTTTAGTCAATACCTGGCCGAAGTTGACTCTGTCAGTATGT
>CAJVPY010004158.1:0-12990 GCA_910591965.1 Dentiscutata erythropus
AATATTATTAAATTTTCGTCTGTATGTTTATTCGATATGCTTTGCACGATTAGTTTGTACGAAAGAACATTCTTGTCGACCAATAACCTTAACAAGAAATATTAAAAAAAAAAACTCCCAGCGCATGTACAGGTGTAGAACTTGTTATAAACTCTATAACTAAGACATCGTAGTCTCTAAGGGCATTCTCAAGCACCCACCTCAATGAATTCAATAAAAAATCTGATTGGCCAGTTTGATTAAACTGACCAATCAGATTCGTCATTAAGGTAGGTGCATGAGAACACCCTAAATCATCGTTTGAGACAAAGTCTAATCTAAGACACATAGTCTAAGACGAATAGTCTCGAGAAACTTTCCCAAGGCGAAAACCTATGCCTTAAATACCTTTTAATTGCTAAGGACTACTGCACTATCTCTATTGTTTACAATTTTGTCTACAATTCTGCTAATATCTTATTCGCAATATTTGCTCACAGCCTTGGCCAACAACCGGGAGCCAATAATTACTTACTTGTACAACAATCCCGAAATTGATCTATATCACTAAGCCTCCGTCAGCAGCCTAGGAGCCTCACAAAATTCTAGTGGCTCGGGTCATTTAGGCGTTTAATACTGCCAAATCACATGGAAGTCACAGGTTTAAAATTTAAACCGTGACAATCAATGTTAGATATCTAATGTTCTCAGTGTTCTCAAGAACATTGAAATATTTTTGAAAACACAATTTTTGAAAATTATGTTCTCATTTGAGAACATAAAATTTGTAAATTGTATTATAACTAAAAACTTTTGATAACATTAAAAATCTTTCTGAGAACCTAAAATTTAAAATTTATGTTCTCAGAGAACAAAAAAAAAATTTCAGATCTCTAACACTGGTGACAATACCAATACCAATTACAGCATACAAATTTGGCAACTATTGTTGTAGTAGGCAGGCTTATTGCACGGGTCTTAAGTGACAACCTGTGCTTTTTTTATTTATAGTTATTATATGGGTATATGAATAACCTAGTTACACACACGGGTTCATATTTAAATCCCGTGCCTTCGACACGGAATATGAACCTGCGTGTAACTAGGCTATTCACACATACCCATACAATATATAACTAAAAATTATTGCCTACAATGGGTGTTTGATCAGTAGATGTTTAATTAGCTGAAGTTATTGTAGTAATTCAGGCATAATTTACTACATGGAGAATATAAATATTATTATAACGTGTGGTAGATACTTGGCTGAATATTTAAAATTAAAGCTTGATATTTGATTGGCAAATTTATATATATTTTTTGTTTTATATAAAAAAAATATATTTTTTTATTCAATGATTAATAATATTCGAATCTATTTTAAATCCACTTATTAAGTTGAATTCGAAAACTTTAAAATCATGTTAAGTAAGAATTTGCTGCAACATATATCGAACATAACCTTATTACTTTATAAACTAGATTAAATAGGCAAATGGAAATTTGACCCAATATATTATTAGTTAATATTTTTGAGCTAGACTACGTCTATCCAGAACATACTTGTCCACCACAATTATCCGCACAATAACTATAGCAACAACAATGACTAGCACAGTAAAAATCTGCAATACCGTAACCTACATTATATTGTCATTATTATGATAAATTGAAAATTAATGTGAGTTTTTTAGAGTAATTCAAAATATAAACCTCGTTTTATTAGCAATTAGCTTGGTATAGATATATACAAGGTAGAAAGTTAGACAAAATTTTAAAGAAACGTCATTTTTAAAATGCGATTGAACTCGACAAGGAAAAATTAATAATAATACCTTTACGGCCAATAGAGACTTCTCCGACTAAGATGCTGGAGAGATTGCAAAAAAAAAAAATCAAAAAAATGCATTTCATAATTGCAGGATTTGGAATGATGCAATTATGTTGTTTAAAAGTTATGGAAAATTGGAATTTATTCGAGTATTGTTAGCAAAAAGGTAAGGAAGCCTTTTCTTTTAAAGCTTTGAAACACCGAGATTTAGGTCACATTTTTTTAACTAGTGTTACAAATCAAAAAAATCAAAAATTACTACTAATCGAAAAGTTAACAACTAATTGATTGAAAAATTTTTGTCAACTTATATTAAAATTCAACAAAAATCAAGTAAAAATTGAATAAACAAAAAGTTGACAATAAAATTTTTGGCAATTTGTATCACTGTTATGCGTCATTTTTAATTTTCATCAATTATTAATTGACGCATGTCATTTTTAATTGAAAAATAACATATATCATTTTACAATCAGTATAAAATTTGCAAATTAATAAAGAGAATTTCTAAAATTACGGGTATTAATTTATTGATTTGCAAATCTGTGTAACATATAAATTTATAAAAAAAAACTACTTAATATTAGGGCTAGAGTTAGAGTTAGAAGTTAGAAGTTAGAGTTAGAGTTAGAGTTAGGGTTAGAGAGTATTTTATACTAAAATTTTGTGTAGATTATTTTTTGTTAGAACCTTCAAAGTAGTTTCATAAGTAAAATTTTGAGAAATTTTGGGTAATAACAATACCCCGTGTGTACACACTAGTGTACAAATAGCAATTCTTATTAATAAAACTAATGTAAATATTTACTATATTATATTTAAACGAAAATATTCAAATAATGCAAGCTAATTAAAATTACTAGAACTAAAAATTTTTACATTGTCCACGTAAAACACATCTACAACACCTTGAGCATAATGAATTTTTTTTTCTACAGGAGCAAGATTTAGTATTGCAATTTGTTTTTCAACAATTGCATGAATCTGAGCGAGATTTTTGACTTTTATTATTATTTGGAAATGTATAAGCTATGTGTTCTTTGATTGAGTATTCTTGTGTTGAATATTTTTGAGTTTGGTGTTTTTGTGTTGGGTGTTTTTGAGCTGGGCATTCTTGCAAAATATTACTTGTATAACTTGTTTATTGAATATTATAAGTTTGATGTTTATGAATATTATAAATTGGACGTGTAATATTTTGCTTGTGTCTGCCTATCTTAATGAAAGTATACTGTTCAAGAGAACAATATCAAGATCTGGATAATCAGAAGCACCCAGTGGTTCAAGTTTACTTGCAGGGAACCACTTGGTTAATTATTCCGAATTTACAAGCAATTTAGTAAGAATCTCGATTTGGCCATTTTACATGATAATGATCTTCGATCTATTTTTAATTTGTCTATATCTTGAAGACGAACTTTTATGAGTTCATCTGGCTCATATGATCAATTTCTTTTGGTTCCATACTTTGTTTCCATTGTATTTTTGATAAACTCCCGGTTTCTTTTAATATTTAATATCGCTACTTGACGAACAACTTCATGATGTTTTTGATGTATAGGACGATTTGAATTTGTAATATTCTGCAATGTTATTAATTGCTAAAAAAAATAATAATAAAATAAGATTTTTCATTTATAACAAAAAAGCAATATAATTAATTATAATTTAAAAAAATAATATAATTACATCGTTATTTCTAATTATTTCATGAGACTTAACAATTTCTTCTCGCCATTTTCTTTTTTCTTAATAGGTAAAGCATTCATTTGATTCTGTATCACTAATTTCAATAATTTCTTGATTATTATGATCGTAATTATCATAATTATAATCATAGTTATTCTGATTGTAATTATCATTGATATAATTATCATGATCATAATTATCAAGATCATAATTATCATTATCATAATTATCATGATTGTAATTATTGTAATCGTAATTATTAAGATCGTAATAATTATTATCATAATTATCATGATTGTAATTATCGTAATCATCATCATTATCTGGTATGGTTATTATTTTGAACTCTTTTCTGTTGTAAATCTAGTACTTTCTGTTCTGATCAGCACTAGTATTTGAATTACATGTAAAATATTCTAAGCTATTTAAATTAGAGTCATCTGAATTGTATCTTTCTAAATCAGAACTATTACTAATATCTGGTTCTGACTCTTCATCATCATAATTATTATTGCTATTTTCTTATAATATTGCTGCTGTATTACAATCATTATAAGAAATTTGACCAAATACCAAATTGTAGGGTGTTGTCTTGTAAGCTGAGCAATACTGGTTATTTATAGCCCCTATATAATTAAATTGTTATTACTGAAATTATAATAATATATAAATCGATATATATATAAAAAAACTTATATATTACAGATTTAAGACCAATACTCCAATCTGATCTACCTGTTTCTTCCATACATGCACCTAACTTTACTTGTAATATATCATTCCCTTTTTCTACAAGTCCCTGGCATCATGAATTTCTTAGCCATCTATGAACTACTTTAATTGTTAGCCAGAAACTTAGTATATCTTTAAAAGTGCTTCCAATAAACTCTCCTCTATTATTTGTATGTAAAATCACCGGAGAATCATACATAAAGCAAAAGTTAAGAAAAGATGTAGCAGCTTCTTCAGCTGACTTAGACTGTGCTAGTTCAGCATATGAGAAATGGGTAAAATAATCTCTAATATGAAATATATACTTATATCCTCGATCAGGAATTGCAGTCATATTAATAGTATCGAACTATAACATATATATTATTAATAATAATAATTTTTTTTTTTATTTACTAATATAAATTATTTACTTGTCTGAATATGATTCAAAAAGCCTTCAGAAACAATTGGACACATTGGTGAAATTCTTTTTAAAGCTCTTTGAGTAATACATTACATTACATTCATTGACTGAATTTTCTACTAACTGTTGAAAAATATAGCAATATTGAACATGTATCTAATAATTATTAAGTAAAAAAATTTTTTTGTTTATAATTGTTTTTATTTTTTATTTTTTTTTATACCTTTTGCCAGGTATTCTCTTGACTGCCATGCTCAGTTGCTTGATGAGTAACACAAATAACTTCATAAAAATTTTCAACTAAGCATACTTGAGTTCCCAAATTATTTTTGTTTTGTTTACGTATATGAAGTTCTTTTGTTGTACCAATAAGCTGAACTTTAAAGATATTAATGGTCCAATGTTTAAATGTAGCATTGCACTAAATATTTGGATTTTTTAATATTTTAAAACATTCATTTTAGTGTTCTCTATTCATCAAACTTCATTTGTTTTTTCTTTGACTTGTGTATGTTTCTAATATTCAGTTAAAGGTTTCACGAGTCAGAAAAGAATAATTTTGTGGATTCATTATTAGAAAGAAAAAAAAAATATATGATGATAAAAGATTATTTCTCAAATTTTATTTATTTATTTATTATTATTGGTATCAATTTAATTTAATAAGCTATCATTGATTAGTGAATGGATTCATCAACTCATGACTCGAATAATTCATAATTCGCGAGTATTAATGGGACCTTCTGAATTATTAACTGATTGATCAAATTATTTAATTAGTTTATGATGTATAAAAAATGAAAAGTTGTTTTTCAAAGGTTGCTGAAATATTGGCAGACCAAACTTTTACTAAATCTGTTGACAGTTTATTTAATTCATTATTAAAGGCAATCAAAGTTAATAAATATTAATAATGCATTATTAATTTTTCATTATTAACTAAAAACTCAGAGGTTTCATCACTACTCGTGAGTACTCACGAGTTAATTATTAATGTATAATGAAGTTTAAAATAATACTTTGCATTAAAAATTTGTAATCTGCATAAATAATGTCGTAACTTTTATATAAAAAAGAAATAAAAACGATCTACTAATAATTACGCAACAAACCATAATGATTGTCTGGAAATTAATCAATCCAAACGATCATTAATGATATCATCGTTGCTTCATATTTCATTTACAGTTTGCATCATATTTTGCTTCATACCTCGTTAATAACTTGCAACTTATAAAATTTATTAATAAACTAATTTCAAAACTCGAATTATAATATAAGAATTGACTTGGGCCATTTATCAATCGGTGGAAATTAAAAAATGACAGCCGTCAATTAATAATCAACGTAAATTGAAAAATGACGCATAACATATATAAAGAATGATAGTTTAATATAATGTTAGACAAAGTAAATTCAAGATTTTTATGATTTTTATCAATATTTGGTCACTGCTTGTATCTAGTGACCAATCGTGAAAGTGATACAATAATAGAGTACTGCAAGATATTAGGTATGTAGATCATAATGGAAAGAAGTAGACCATGTAGTACATAATAAATATTGAAATGTTACAGTTACACTTAAAACAAACTCTAAAACATTGTCGTTATTATATTTCCTTTTAAAGGTTTATATTAGGCGCGTGTTTATAATTCAGACGATTTGCAGTTACAAATTTGTTCAATAATGTGCCCATAATGATAAATAAAAAAAAAAAAAATAGGCCAGGTTAGATTTGATTGGTTGAATAAAAGAATGTCATCCTTTTGCAATTTTTGTAAAACAAATTATATTTCAGAAGTTATGCTCTCAAAATTAATTCTATTATGACATTTTGTTATACGGCAAATAAAATCATATATTAAAAATTAAGAGGATAAATTGTAGATATATTTATTAAGAAATTGAATTAAATTCACAAGTTAAAAGTCAAACGGGATTTGTAAAGAGTATATCCGAAACATCATTCAAAGTATTACGACAAAATTTTATTTTGTGGATCTAAATAAACAAATAAATATCGTACCATCTTTATAATACAGATACAATAAAAGTTTGCCAGTATATACCAATTCACTAACACATTTCAACTTCTATAAAATGAATTAAAGTACCTTATAAAGCCACGAGAAAATGTGTGCTATGTAAACAATCTGACCAATTACAAATTTTCTTGCCTAATAAAATTTCAGTTGGCCAATCAAACCATGACAAATAAAATTTGATATTACCGGTAATTAAATATACTACTGTATAAAGTATTTTGAACCCTCGTGAATTATTAGTGAATTATTAGTAAAATAGTTTTAAGAAAGTTCAGTTTAGAATCCAACCTGAACTTACTAATAAGAGTTTTTTCACTTTAGAGAAGTTAACAATTCAATTCTTGCCTGATAGATAACTGTATTACACTTTCATTATGTAAGTCGTTAATATCAGAAGGACAAAATAAATAAACGATTAATATTAACCACATGAATTTGATCGATCACAACTAAAAAGTATAAATTTTAAAGTTACACTTATTCTGCAACCTTCCCCAATATTTTCCAATAGTTCGATCAAAAAGAATTATATTCAAAACATTTACGTATGTACGTACATACGTACGTAACGTACATACGTACGTACATATCAGATATGTAATGTAATGCATCTTTGTTTAGAACACTTTTTAAGTAAATTATCTTGGCATTAATTTTGCACAAATCATTATTGTGATGCGTGACATAAATGGATACTTGTGTTCTTGTTTTATACTGCGTGGGCACATCGTATGTTAATTTAGGCGTAAAGTACGACAAACATATATATAACTTGTATTATAAAAAACTAAAATTCCACATACTTACGTTTTTAGAATCAAGTTTTTTTTTGATTTTTAATCATGGCGAACAGAACCTCATTTCCACCTGACTTTAAAGATGCGGCATTTACAGCAGTTAAAGCTACAGCTGAAATTGTAGGCACTTACATTCCTTTAATTCATTCAGTAGCAAGTATAGTTAAAGAAATTTATCAAGTTTATGAAGATGCAGAGTGTAATAAAGAAATATGTTCTATAATGATGGAAAGAGCAAAAACAGCAGAATTCGCAATGAATATGATGAAAGATAAGAAAGAGAATGAAAAATACTATCGTCAAAAAGAATATTATATTGCTTTTAAAAAATTTGAAATTTGTTTAAGTAAAATTAAACATTTTACTGATAAAGTTTCAAAACTTAAAGATTATAAAAAATTTCTTAACGCTTCAAAAGTTAAAAATGAATATGAAAAACTGACCGCTGAATATGATGCTTGTATGAGAGATTTACATTTTACTATTGCAATAGCTAATGAAAGTGCAAGAGTAGAAGATTCTAAAAAAGTTGATGAAACTTTAACACATATTGAAAATGTATTTAATTACCTTTATTAACTGCTGTATTTGTTTTTTATTTTTTTCAAAAATTATTAATTAAAGTTTCTTGTTGATTTTTTCTTTTAGTATCTTGAAAAATTTAAAAATAATTTCGATGAATTTAAAAATAATTTTGATGACAAATTCGATGAGCTGGCTCAAGAAATATCTATTTTAAAAACTCAACATCAAGAAAATCCAAAAGAAGTTCAAGTGGACAAGATCAATTCAAACGAATTGATAGAGCCTAATATTCAGAAAGATACTGATGTTCGTGGCTCAAAACATAAGCCTATAGTTAAAAGGATTTATAAAGGTTGTATTGAAGTTGCATGTAAACCTATTAAAAATTCTGACGAATATATTCAACGAGAATTGGCAATAATTGGAAAATTATACTTATCTCCAAACATTCTTCGCTTTTATGGAATTTCAAATGTTGATAATAATGACGTTATGGTTCTTAATTGGGCTGAACATGGAAATTTAAAAGAACTTTATAATAAATATGATATTGCATGGTCAAGAAAAATCCAAATAATTCTTGATATCTGTCGTGGTATTTCATTTTTACGTACTGTAAATATTTTTCATCACGATGTTAGATGTGAGAATATTATGGTATGTATAATTTTTAATTCGTTTTTTTTATGATGAATCGATTAGCAATTAAATATATTTATTGGTAATTGCTTAAATTATATAGATAACTAAAGCATTAGAACCTAAACTCGCAAATTTCAGATTTGCACGTTCAACTTCCGCAACTACCACTGATCTTTCTAAACACTTGAATGAAGTTATCCGTTGGATGGCTCCTGAACAAATCAAAAGGTATTCAAATGAAAAAAAAAGTGGATATACCTTTAATTGTGAAATGTTCAGGTATGTCTGTATGTATCGTGTAAATTCAAATTTATCTATAAAAAAAAGTAATAATAACCTATTTAATTCTATTTTTTTCATCTAGTTTCGGAATGCTTATTTGGGAATTTTGTTATGAAAAGATTCCTTATCAACAAATGGGTATTAAAGAAATTATAGATCATGTTACGAATGGTAAAAGAGAAAAACTTAGTCTTGGAAAATTTATCGCTCCCAATGATCGAAAAATTCAAGAGAAATTTATTAAAATAATTGATAAAAGTATGTTATATATATATTAAACCAATTATAATAATTTTAGATATTAATTTTATATTAATTATCGTCGTATTTTTATATTTAAATTTAATTTAAATAGTGTGGCAACATGAACCGCACAAACGAATAACTTTATCAAAGTTATTTATAAGGATTGAAAAATTGTCTATTTCTTACCCTGCTAATGCTCTCGGCCTTTTGGAAAATGGTGCTTTAAATATTGATGGAATACTCACCGAAAAAGAAAAGGAAAAAGAAAATTTACCTAAATTTAATGAAGGTGAATTAGTAATAAATGATGATTTTTCAAAACCATTATTATCTCTTGATGAAGGAATAGCTCTTCATAAAAAGAAAGATTATGCTGGTGCTTGGAAATGTTTTGATGAAAATTCCGATCTTGGTAGTCCTTTGGCAAAATACTGGAAAGGTTATTATTTATATGAAGGTTATTATGTTGAAAAAGATATTAATTTGGCAAATATGCTTTTTAAAGAAGCTGCTGATAGTGAAATTGCTGATGCTCAATATCGTTATGCTGTTTCTTTATTTCCTGAAGTTAAAATAGATGAGGATAAACGTAATGAATTTTTACATTATTTAAAATTAGCTGCTGATAATAAGCATGTTGATGCGAGATATAACTTGGGTGATATTTATTTAAAAGGTAAACTTAAGGTTAGACCAAATAAAGAACTTGGTATAAAGTATTTATGGCTTGCCGCTACAAAAAATCACGAAAAAGCGAAAGGCTTATTAAGAGAGTTGAATTTAATTCATTAATTAATTCCTGTATTTAATATTATAGTATATTATTTAATTATAACTTACACTTTTGTATTAAATTAATAATAAATATTATATATATATATATATTTCGCTCTTTTATTAATTTCATCATTTTAATACTTTTTTAATGTATCGAATTTTTAATTTTAGAAATATGCTTTTACGTAGTACAGTAGTAAAGAGTTGCTTTTAATTAATTTATTAACTGTTAATAAAAAAAGGTTCATATTTAAAGCTATATATCTATATATAGTATACAATAATTTATGCAATTACGCCCCCAGGACACCTAATTATTCATTGATTATAGAAAAATCTACAAGATTTTCAAAATACGTACGTATGTTATTTAATTCTGGTTCTTAGTCATGAATAGTCTCGTGGGAGGATGATGTCTTTGGATAAATATTAGATCATCCGATGTCTTTAAATGACCTTTGCACATGTTCTTTTATATATTATTTATCTAAAGTGCCCATTTCGTATGAATGCATAATTATCCTCAAACCTAAGTTACAAATGGATAACAAATAGCCCAATCCCGCGATTCTAAATTATATCCTCGTGACGTAATACGTATAGAGCTTTAGTATAACACCCTAATTACTCTGAGCAATCAAATCGAAGAATTAGTATAGGAGTATAATGTGGTTTTTATTATTATTATTATTATTAGTGAGACCTATCCCGGAGCATTTACCGCTTTTATATTGTACGTACGTACTTTTGAGAATATTTAATACAAAGAAAACATATAGCGATTAAATGTGATATACAAATTTATATGTTTGATTGAAAAAGATTTAAATTAAACTGTATGATTGTAATTGATTTTACTCGCAGTCGCAGGCCTCTCATACGACAATGCATTAACTTTTATGAACAATGAAATTCCGTCTAAAGAGGCTACTGGAATAGTCTGTTACATTGCGGATCGTTAATATACTGTACGCCAAATAGATCTCTATTATTTTTTTGCTATATTTGGTTAGACATATTTTGATAAGTCGTATATGTGGTACTGTACAAAAAAAATTTTTTTACACACCATTTTCTACTGATGTTAATTTAATTAGCAAAATAAATTCGGAAATACTCAAGAACTTTTTGTATTTTAATTACTATTGTAATTACAAATTACATAATATGTAAAATGTATAATAAACAAGTTATTACAATTAATTCTTAAAAATGAATTTTTTTATGTACTAAAGGAAAGTTTAGTATAGCAAATTAGGCAACGTATTAATTATTTACCGTAAATGTCTAGATAAAAATCGGTATTTTTTTTTACTTATTTATACTTGAAGGTAACATCTTTTAAAAAAGTAAATTTAATTAAAACACTTAGATCATTACCTCAGTGTGTAATTGTAGATCAGGTATATACGTACGTACAGTATCCTCCGAAAGTTTATCACTGTTACTAAAAAACATAATTTAAAAGATTGTTATATTTAGCAGATATACCCATTTATGCAATATCGTTAACTTGGACACTTGGACGTTTTGTATATTGTAACAGTGATAACTTTTGGTGATAAACTTTCGGAGGATACTGTACATGCGTAGCGTAGTATGTATCAGGTATTTTGAATCGATACTTACACATACATACGTACATACGTAACTAATTATCCCATTTATAATATATAAATGCGATGTTACACTTTAGTTATAAATATTATAAGAAATCTACTAATAATCTGTCGAAATAATCTCCTTTTAAAACATAAAAAGAAGTATGCCTTGACCAGGTACAAATATAATTAATGGTATAATATGGGTTTCACCTAATTTTACGAAACCAGGTGAATTTTCATTTTGCGAAGAATGTTATAACCAATTTATTAAAAACATAACATTAAATATATATATGCGATATAATGGAGTTCAAAGTGGTAATTGCAACTTTTTCCTGACGTAAAACAGCGATGGTTAGTTGCGGTTAATAGAAATGACATAAATATACTTAAAGAGTATGTTGAGCCAAAATTAGGTCATCTTATATCGTATAGTCAAATCAGAAGCCCTTATATTACAAGAACTTGAACGAAAAAGCACATTATTTATGATACAAAGTACTTATCGTAGTTTGGGTAGCATTCAAACTATCTGGAATGACAATGAACCAAACTATTTATACTAGAAAAACGGCGACGTTTTATAGGCTGGAGCCTCAATTCCTAGGTCTTACAATTTTTATAGAATTAAATTTAAAATAGTACATATTTAAATTTTATGAATTCCTATTATTTTTAATATTACATTTTTCTAATAATCTTTGTTGTAAACATGCACTTTGTCCTAATTTTTGTAATCTGACAAAAGAGAATGCATTATTGAAAAGAAGATCATTAAGGGTACGAACCCTTAATACATCTACAAATGTAAAACTTGTTCCAAATTCTTTTATTTCCAATATTTATGACAGCTTGCAGCAATGTCAAGCCTTGTGATTTATGAATTGTAATTGCTAAGGCAAGACATAATGGAAACTGTATGCGAGAGCAAATACTAGATTTTTCCTTCCAAGTGTATTTGATAGGTCGATTGTTTCTTTGTTTATTGTAAATTCAATTCAGTATTGTCCTGTAACCATGCAATACCAAAGATAAGTTCATCATACTATGTGTAAGAGTATGTGAATTGATTTATCTGGTAGGTACTATGTATACACTGACAGAAAAAATTCCATATTATTGCCACAGGTTATTATTAAAATCATGTGATATATACAAATTGTAATTTTTTAAAATTCTCAATTTAAGGGTGTGGCGACATAGCGAAGTGGTAGAATTGTCACCCCCCCAAGTAGCAAGGTCTAGGGTTCGAATCCTACCAGTGATGAAAATTTGAAAACTACTCCTTGTATATCCCTTCCGGATATGTCAACTTAATATGTAGTGGCATCGTATGCCGTAACCAAAAGGGCATGGACCAGGGGTACTGCTCCTAGGAGTACTGCGGTGTAACAAGATCTATGGTAGAGCATTCATTTGGGGAAGACCCGGA
>CAJVPY010004159.1:0-12990 GCA_910591965.1 Dentiscutata erythropus
ACCATCGTTGTAATTGCATATAAAACACCATTTCAAATCCTAATAAAAGCTTTCAGGCCAAAGAGGTCTCCTTAACTTATAAAAAAAAAAAAAAAAAAACAATATTTGGAAAATTTAAGCTACTTATACACTTTATACATTTTTTAAAATAGAATTTAAGCTCAACTTATATCTGTCTATCCGGGATATAACTATTACTGATACCCTAGTCAGTGCTAGTAGAAATAAGCATCTGATAATGTTTATCAATAGAAATAAGTATATGAAAAGTGTGATGTGGATGGGGTTAAGCAGAGGATAAATTAATTTACTTCAGCCTTAGCCAAAACTAAAATATTAGAAGAAACATTATAAAAATCAGTGATGATATTTTTAGCACAAATAGCTGTCAAAGCATAAATAGTTCTAAAAATTGAGAGGAATTATCGCATTAATTCATTAGCGATTCATATAGCAAAGTTGGTTTTTAGATTATTCTAAAATAAAAAGATTTAGTTTTGGATATCCCAAATTCCTAAATTGTCCTAAATTTTCTATATTTTTACTAATTCGAAAGTATTAACAATTGACGTAAATATATTTTAAAACACATATTGATTCAAACTGCAGTTCTACAACATAGTTTATTATACATATTTGTAATTAAATTAGTAATAGTAAAGCAAGTTAAGTCATAGGTGATAATGGAATAATTATGGTTAATCATTAATATAAAGAAGAAATCTGCATTAAAAAGAATGAATACAAAGCATTTGAATATTATCAAAAATTTGATAGTAGTTTAATTTTAAATTTTAACAAATATAACATGATAATTGATAATCATCTAACTATTTCCATTAATATTGGAACAAGAATTAATAAATAAGTTTTTCACACTTATTAAATTATTAAGTTGATTTAGAATTAGATTTAGGTGGTGTGAAGAACCAAGTAATATATTTTGAAGATATATTATATTAAAATTAGTAAATCAAATATACATAATTATATATCGATGTGTCAATAATATACATACCAACGAAATTATTTCGGGTTCAAAAACCCAAAATTAAAATTTGAAGACGAAATTGTTTTTGACCTATTTTACTTAAAAGACGAAATTTTTTGACACTTTTTTTGAATAGACGAAATTATAAGGAGTATAAATATATAAATTTTATTTGCTCTTTCTTATAAAAAAATTTAATTTGCTTTAATGGAGACGAAATAGGCCTTTTTTGAAAATCAATTTTGGTGGCATCACTAGTCAATAAGGATATAAGTCACATGTTTGTTTTACTAGTAGAATTCTATCTGCCAACTTTATAGCATAGAATTCATTTACTAATACAAAATTGATATTAAAATAATAATAGTTTTTGAAAAGATTAAACTGTCAAGTCTAGTGTTCAAAAAAGTCAGCATGGATTGGATTCAGATTTGTGCGGATCCAATCCATCAGGTTAATTTTGGCCTCTGAAAAGTCAGATTGGGCCCGGATTGAGCAGGATTTAAAATTAGGGTACAGGATTGGGCCTAATTTAAAAAAAGTTAGTGTACAAATTTTTTTTCATTTTAAGTTAGTTAAACGTTCTAATTAACGAGTTATGATCTTCATGATTTATCAAGAAACTTTAACTTTATACTTGAATTAGCAAAATAAACTCAACTATCAAAAATCGAGCTAATTTAATAAATATAATAATTTGGTTAAGTCACTAGTAATACAAGTAGAAGTAGATTAAAACAATTCAGATCATTGGTATTATTTTAGTTTGCTTCTTTGACAATTTTAACTATGCATTTCTTCAAAACTTACTCTTACTAAATCATTCATTAGATCATTAGATATTTTGAATTAGGTTTATTTGTTTCATTCAATTGCTAATATTATATAATAGGCTTGTTGAGAAATCTTTAAGTATTGTGAATTAGAATCTTCTATTAAATTCAATTAAGTAGAGGCCCTATCTATTAACTATTTATCTATTTATTTATTAGATATCTGATTTTTATAGATAAACAATTAAAATAGATTAATAGATAAATATCTGATTATTCAATAGATTATTCAGATTGTTTATGCAAGAAATGCAGTATTATATGGGCATTATTTGGAAACCCTTGCATATTTTTATACATTCTTGCATAATCTTATATAATTAGGCCACATAAACTTATATAATTGGTTTTCATAACCCGGCCAGGTCAATAAAGTAAGAATTAGAAAATTTTTTTTTTATATAGTAAGATAGAATATATCTAATATCATATATACTATATATATACGTATATACATATACATATCAGATATGGTATCTGGTATCAGGTATGTATATACGATTTCGTCATGGTATACTTTTTCTATCTGTTCCATCTCAAACTAACAAAACTAAAGCAAATACTAGATCGAAGATTAGCAGAAATCAAGGTAATTAAAGATTTATTATAAAGAACTAAAAAAGAACTATAGTGTTTTTGATTTAGGTGAACTAAAGAATAATATCTTTATTTATATTTTGTACATAGTAAAATATAGAAAAATAGAATTTACTATATATGCAAAATCAACAATTTGTCTAAAAAAGCTAAGTTTCTACATACTTTTACTCATTTATATTTACATGTTTGTGTTTATTAACCTTGGCTTTCATTGAAGATTTCCTTGGGTTAATCGAGTTATCGCCACAGTTACTACAACATGGATATTCATTTTTTGTTAATTTGTTAATATTTCAGGCCTCCACATTTGATGCAAACATGGGTAGATTATAGCTAAATAGTACGGCTTTTCAATTGTTGCAAAACAAATCTGCACTTTCATTGAATTCTTTTATATTTTCTTCTGGCTCTTCTTCTGAGTTTTCAGATTCAGATTTATTATCTGTTCGTGCTCTACGGCTATTAATTTTCAAAATAGATCTTTTGAAGGAGTTTGACCATCTTTATAAATATAAATATACTTATTTGTAACTATGTATACTGCATTATTAATGTTAACTTGTTGTTTTCAGGAACACTACAAATCAAGTTTTTATACAGTATTTAATAAATTTAACTTGTAAGTATAGATATTATTTATTCATATAAGCACAACAATTCAGGTTCATCAATTTTAACTTATAACATACCTTTTATTTGTATTAAGTTAGTTGACCTTATTGTACTAAACTTTCAAGTGTTTCAGCATGTAGTTAGGGCTAATTTGGTCTATAGTTGTTAGTCAAAGCCTATGGGTTTCACATTAGTAAAAGCTGAAAACCTAGTTTTAGTTTTCGCCAAAATAATTCTAAAAAATGAAATGGCGAAATGCGGCAAAACTAGAAATGGGAAAAATGCGCATTTTATAATAACATGTGCATGTTATATAAAATATGCATGATATCACATGATATAATTTTTTTGATTTTATATTTTCTCTCCAGAAAATATCGAATATTTGCCAAAATTTTTCCCTGACTCTTCTCATCATTCATTTTCTTTTCGGAATTTTCAAAACTTTTGCATTCTTATTTCTTAATTTTGCCTGACATTATACACCTTGGCATAAATTAAATATACTTTAATTTTCCTATATAAAATTTAGATAGGATAAAATGCGCATTAATGCGCACGATTTAGGAATCATGTGCACGCATGAAACCCATTTCTAGGCGAAACTATTATTTACAATATCAAGAATTCTGTAATAATATGGGCTACCGTCAATAGAAATCAGACAGATTGACATCTTTAAAAAAATTCATACATAAAGCTTATCAAACTAGCTTCAAAATTCATTGAGGTATTAGCCGTGAAAGTTGATATGTGGATTTTTTTAAAATATCAATCTGCCTGATTTCTATTGATGGCAGCTCATATACTCATCTCATTTGATTTTATTAATAATATCTACGTTGATTAGCAGATAGGTATAATGGTAGGTCTAATTCAGCTAAAAATAAGTGTTTGATTATTCATTCGTTTAATCTTTTTAATATCCAAATACTCATCAGCAATTTTCAAATAAATATTTGGTAAAAATTGTAAAACTATTATATTTGGATATCCGAATATTCATTGAATTGAATATACTGTTCATTGGCTCAGACCTCTATCTATCATTATTTACAGAAGCATATATCTTTCTTGTTTTACTAACTTAACGTAATATGATTGATTATAAATAGATTATCCCAATAACATCGCGATAATAAAAAGTAAAAAATAAATCGTGGGCAATGTGTTAGTTCTAAAACTAAAAGTCAAGAATGGATGATTATTTTTGGATATGTTGTTTAATAGGATAATATTAACATCTGTTTTAAAGTTATCAAACTATAGAAATAAGGGTGCTAATAATTGCATTCTATATTAACTTGAAATATATTGTAAGCAGATTTCTTTTTAATTGGTTAGATAATATTCAGAAGATTGATGATAAATTTTTAGTAACCTGGTTAGATGGCGTACGAGTGATCAAATATATACATGAGAAGAAAGATATATTCTATCACGTTCATAACCATTTAGAGTTACACTTAAAATATTAAAAGAAGCACCAGTAAAATTATGTCATTTATTATATCAATATATGTAGTCTATTCAACTAATAACATGCCACATAAATAATTCTGCTTTATATATTTTATATATTTTGAAAGTTTGCATATTATGTATCATTAGATAGTAATATTGTCTATGCATTAAGCTTTAATAAATTTTTTTTTATCATTATTTAAAAAAAAAATTTTTATTATAAAAAAAAAAAGCTGTGTGGCCGGGTCACCAGCTACTGTCCCATGATATGAAAACCAAGTATATAATTTTGTGTGGCCTTATATATAAAATATACACAATTATGCTTGATTATACAAGGGTGTATAAAATATACAAGGAGGTTTCTAAATATATTTATTTGTTTGGATATTTGTTTGAATATTTGTTTGGATATTCATTACAGATATATTAGATAATTTAGATAAATTTTTTGGATATCTGATATAATCAGATAAATATTCAGATCTAATAATGCAGATAAATAAATAGCAGATTTATCCAGATTGGACCTCTACAATTAAGCATTTTTAAAAATTTAAGACTCCTAATAATATTAATTTCTTGTATGAATTGTAATTGCTAAGGCTATTGGAGTATTTTGTAGGCTGAGTTACTATTATAGATCAAATTCAATTTAATATATTAATTCAAGTTATTGGTATTATTTTAGTTTGCTTCTTTGACAACTTCAATTATACATTTCTTGAAAACTTACTCTTACCAAATTATTTATTAGATTATTAGATATTTTGAATCAGGTTTATTTGTTTTATTTGGTTGTTAATACTATATAATAAGCTTGTTGAGAAGTCTTTGAGTATTGTGAATCAGAACCTTCTATCAAATTCAACTAAGCATTTTCAAAATTTAAAGCTAATAATAATATTCAATTTCTTGTATGAATTGTATTTGCTAAAGCCGTTCGAGTATTCTATAGGCTAGATTACTATTATGAATCAAATTCAATTTAATATATTAATTCAGATCATTGGTATTATTTTAGTTTGCTTCTTTAACAATTTCATTTATATATTTCTTGAAGACTTACTCTTGCCAAATTATTTACTAGATCATTAAATATTTTGAATTAGTTTATTTGGTTGCTAATACTATATAATAGGCTTGTTGAGAAGTCTTTGGGTATTGTGAATTAAAATCTTCTATCAAATTTAACTAAGTATTTTTAAAAATTTAAGGCACTTGATGATATTCAATTTTTTGTATAAATTGTATTTGTTGAGGCTATTGGAATATTCTATAGGCTAGATTACTATTATGAAACAAATTCAATTTAATATATTAATTCAGGTCATTGGTATTATTTTAGTTTGCTTCTTTAATAATTTTAATTCTGCATTTCTCAAAAACTTACTTTTACCAAATTATTTACTAAATTGTTAAATATTTTAAATCAAGTTTATTTGATTTATTCGGTTGTTAATACTATATAATAGGCTTGTTGAGAAGTCTTTGGGTATTGTGAATCAAAACCTTTTATCAAATTCAACTAAGCATTTTCAAAATTTAAAATCTCTGATAATATTCAATTTCTTGTATGAATTGTATTTGCTAAAGCTATTGGAGTATTCTATAGGCTGAATTACTATTATGAATCAAATTCAATTTAATATATTAATTCAAGTCATTAGTATTATTTTAGTTTGCTTCTTTAACAATTTCAATTATATATTTTTCAAAGACTTACTTTTACCAAATCATTTACTAGATTGTTAAATATTTTGAATCAGATTTATTTGTTTTATTTAGTTGTTAATATTATATAATAGGTTTGTTAAGAAGTCTTTGGATATTGTGAATTAGAACCTTCTATCAAACTCAACTAAGCATTTTCAAAATTTAAGGCCCCTGATGATATTTAATTTCTTGTATAAATTGTATTTGCTGAGGCCATTTTAGTATTTTATAAGCTAGGTTACTATTATGAATCGAATTCAATTTAATATATTAATTCAGATTATTTACATTATTTTAGTTTGCTTCTTTAACAATTTTAATTATGCATTTCTTGAAAACTTACTCTTACCAAATTATTCACTAAATTGTTAGATATTTTGAATCAGGTTTATTTGGTTTATTCAGTTGTTAATACTATATAATAGGCTTGTTGAGAAGTCTTTAGGTATTGTAAATCAGAACCTTCTATCAAATTTAACTAAGTGTTTTCAAAATTTAAAACTCATGATGATATTCAATTTCTTGTATGAATTGTATTCGCTGAGGCTGTTGTAGTATTCTATAGGCTGAGTTACTATTATAAAGTAAATTCAATTTAATATTTGAGTTTGCAGATTATTATCATGGTCCGGTGCAATATTAACTTTAGTTCCTAATTTAATTGATGATTCTCTACTCAACTGAAGCATGATATTAGTAAAATGTGACTCAGATTACTATATAAATTTACTATAGTGCGAATGTGGCAATCGCCTAAGGTAAACTTTTTTCATACTAAGGTAATCAATTTTGTCAATTAATTAAAGTTGTAAAGCTCATCTTTGCGGGTTTAATAGTAGTTAAAGTGTCAAAATCGGCCTAGTAGGTGCTGAGATATTATTAAAAAACCTTCCTTTTACTATATAAACTTTTTTGCAAACAATAGTATTGTAGTAGTATTGTTTGCAAAGAAGTTTACATAATAAAAGAACTGTTTTTTAAAGATATCTTGGCACCCATTATGCCAATTTTGACACTTTCACCACTATTAGAACTGCAAAGATGAGCTTTACAACTTTTAATTAATTAACAAGATCAATTACCTTAGTATAAAAAAAAGGTTACCTTGGGCAATTATCATATTCACACTATAGTAAATTTATATAATAATCTGAGTCACATTTTACTAATACCATGCTTTAATTGAGTGAAGGATCATTAATTAATTGTATTATTTTTCATTTTTTTTCTGTGAAAACTTCCTTGTTGGCAAAGTTTTGTGCAATATTTTCCTAGTACAGAATTTACAAACTAATAAAAAATAAATCAATTGATATTAACTTTATAGCCCTAAACTAGGTTTTTATTATTTTTCCAACACTACTTTATAGGCAAAAAGATTTTTCACTTGTCAAACGGTGCCAACAAATAAATTTTAAAAATTGACCAGAACTAACTCTACTCTAACTCTAACCATAAATGCTATTAGTCAAAATACAAACTGTATTTTTTTTACTTGGTACTTGAATTCTTTGCATATAGACTTTCTGTAATAATAGGCTCAAAATAAAATACATAGTTATGAAAACTAAAAAAACCATGAATGCCAACAAAAATACAATTTTTTTTTTTTTTTTTTTGGCATATAAATTCTTCATATACAGGCTTTCTATAATAATAAGGTCAAAATAAGTACATGGTTGAATTAAAAAAACTACAGATACTAATAGTCAAATAAAACCTTAATTTCTTTTTGCTTGGTAATAATAAGTTCAAGATAAATACACAATTATGAAAACTAAAAGAACCATAATATTAGAAAATTTTTTTTATTGCAGTTCTGCGCAGATTTGCAAAAAAATTAAATAATAAATCAAATGAAAATCTGTACAAAACTTCAAAATTTATATTATAAATACAGAAATTAAATACAATTCTGTATAAAACTTCAAATTCTAAAAAATTTTGCAAATTTTTTACAACAATTCTTCAAAAATCTGCAAAAATACAAATTTTTGCAAATTTGCACTTATTTAATTTTCTTAATAAAATGCTAATAGTCAAAATACAAACTTTTTTTTTTTGCTTAGCACTTGAATTTCTTACATACAGGCTTTCTGTAATAGTAAGCTCAAAATAAGTACATGATTATGAAAACTAAAAGAACCATGAATATTAATAGTCAAAATACAAACCTTTTTTTTTTTTGCTTAGTACTTGAATTCCTCTTTCTGTAATAAGTTCAAGATAAATACATAATTATAAACTAAAAGTATAAATACTAATAGTCAAAATACAATCTATTTTTTTTGTTTGGTACTTGTACAGGCTTTTTGTAATAATAAGCTCAAGATAAACACATTTATGAAAACTAAAAAAAGAAAAACCATGAATGCTAATGGAAATACAAACTTTTTTTTTTTTTTTTACTTGGCACTTAAGTTTCTCATGTTTAGGCTTTCTGTAATAATAAGTGAAAAATAAGTACACGATTATGAAAACTAAAAGAACTATGAATACTAATAGTCAAAATACAAACTTTTTTTTTTGCTTGGCATTTAAATTTCTTGTATTTAGACACACTGTAATAAGTTCAAGATAAGTGTATAGCTATGAAAACTAAAAACTACAAAAACTAATAGCCAAAAACAAACTTTTTTTTTTTTAGTTGCTTAAAATTCATACTTTCTTGGGTTCTCTATAATAAATTCAAAGTAAGCTTACTATTAATAAAAATTAAAAAAACTAAAGCTAATAGACATATACTTTTTTCATTATACTTAGCACTCGGGCTTTTTTATTTAGGTTCTCTGTAAGTGTGTTATAAATCACACCATATGTTTCTAGTAAAGTTAAAAAAAAAATTTTGAAAATTTTGTGTATTCTTTAAAATAAAGTTCAAAGTACTTAAATATAAAAACTAAACTAAAACTAAACTACTACTTTTTTTCTTAATCTCAATTTCATGTATTCAGAAGCTTAAAGTAAATACATTGTTGCAAAAACTAAATGAAACACAAAACTAATAGCAAACTACTAACTTTTTTTTTTCTTTAGAGCTTGAATAGGACCCCGAAATATATATGAAGAAGTAAAGTTTTACAAAAATTACTAAATTTAGAAAGATTTGCAAAAAAGTCAAAAATAAGCAAACCAATTACTATAAATAGAAATAATCTGCACAAAAAGGATCAAAAATAAGCAAAATAAAACTTAACCTATCTATGTATATTTCAGGGTCCTGCTTGAATCTTAGATTTAGATCCTTTTTTTAAATAATTTTACCATAATGCTATCTTGAATATTTAAAAAATGGCCTTTATAAAAGCCAATAAAAAAGATCAGTAGAGCTAGTAGTTGAACCACTAGACTACTATTTTTTTAAAATGAGATATGGTTATTATTTGTAGCTTTGGTATTACCTGTTAAGCAAAGTATCATAAATAAGTTAATAATATACTTTATTTAACACCATATGCATATTGACATATATTATTTTACTAGCTGATGATTAAGTCAATATTTAAGCAGAAGTTCAAGCTGTTCAAGCAAAGTTTAAGTTAATGCTTAAGCTGATGTTTAAGCCAATATACTGTACAAGCCGAAATAGATGATCATCAGGACAATTGTCTGATTATTATATGATTGCCAGCTTTAGCCATTTCTAGCTTTAGCCCTAATATTTAATTAATAGAGATTTTATTGTAGCAAGATTTTTTTTTTTTTTTTGGTATTAAGGTGACCTCTTTGGCCAGGAAACATTTTATTAAATAGTTTTGTTTTTCAATTGCAGTAAGGGTATATCAAGTCACATATGCACCTTTTGAGTGCCTAATTAAATAGTCTGCCCAAAGGTTCTATACTATTTGCCGTACCTGTACCCCAACTAGAGGGATACCCATTTAAACCCTCTAACTATAATCTACTTTCAAGCCAATGGATACTATCTAACCTGAGATATAGCTTACTATACACAGATAGTTCACTATTGCCTAATCTGATTTTGCACCCACCTTAGAACTTACTAATCCCAATAAAGCTAATCTATCCATGAGGTAAACCTAACAGAGTGGTCCACATTCCACACGTGTATTCACCTGCATGTTCAGTAATTTCTTCCCAATTAGTACCTATTGTCTGTTGCCATTGTGTTTGTATCTCATGCTACCTTTTGGGTGCTACTGTAACACAATTCATATCTTAAACACAACCTTCCTAATTAGTTTTTCTATTATATACCTGCTCTTGTATAGTTTACAACAACCCCGATACTGACACTTCAACCGTCTTCTTATCCAGATTCTCTATTGGTCCCTCCTTTACTTCCAGCCGGCAACCTAGATAGGTTGGTCTGCCCAGGCTTCAGGTGCCTGAAGGACACACTCTCTTGGTCCATATTTTTAGAGCATATGATCTTTTCCTCTGGTGCGTCTAAATCGGTAGTTTGGCTAGTGTGTCCTCCCACTAAAAAACCTGGTCGCTCGGTTCTCTAATCTCAGGCCCTGGTTCGAATTCAGCCTTCATATAGTACCGTTGAAGATCATTACTATCTCTACAACTCGAAACTTCCAAAATGGGCTCCCTGTATGGTGATGAACAGTTCCTTAGATTTACACGATCATAGACTTATTAAGTATTTGCACTGCCTAAAACTGGTTTGCATTTCTTTGTAGTTCTCAGGGTTCTCCCTCAGTTGTACAAATGCTAGCAGATCTCCCAGAATCACTCTCTGATACAACTCGAGTTACAGATTCTCAATTCAAGATCCAACCATCTTATACAGATTACTATACCACAGGCCTATTTTTCAAAATCATTGTCTATGGGATTCAAACTCTAGATCTGCCACTTGGAGAGGGTGATAACTAGACTACTTCACTAAACTGCCACACCTCTATTGTAGCAAAATATTTTGTACAAGAGATATAGAATAAAAACATATTATTTTACTCATGTTGCATCTTGAGTACTTTTATATATATTATTTAGAAATAAAGTACCTTTATAATATAATAAATCTGCTATATTATATAAATATATGCTAAATCAAAAAAACTTATAGGCATTATTTCAAAACAAAGTATACTTATGCCCAACATATTGAAGTAATACAATCTATATTTTATTTAAACAAATATTTTTAGAAATATAATACTAGATCCAGGAACCCAGAAAATTTTAGAAATAAATTTTTCCAAATTTTTGGGCCTAATCTTGATATTTCCAAATTTTTCGACTTTGGTCAAATTTTTCCAAATTTTTGGCTGATTTTCCAGAAAGCATGTAATCTGACTAATAAAAAATGAGACAATTAGCATGTAATCTAGCCAAAAGCATATAAATATCAAATTTCATATGGCTTGTTCTTTAAACACAATACACAATAGAGTTTAATAATACTCTACTACTACAAGGTCTTTTGACCAAAAGTTGTACAAAAGAAGAAAGTTGGTATTGGTGCTTTTTTTTTGAACACGCACAAATAAGAAAAAAAAAAAAATGGCTCCCAAATGAATCACTGCTTATACCCGTGTGCAAGAGTTTTCGGAGCACTTTGTCTTGGATTCCGGAAAACTTATGTGCCGGTTTTGTAACCATAGTGTTAACTATAATAATAAATCCTATATTACAACACACATAAATAGCAAAACCCACCAAAAAAAACAGAAAGCTTTCTTAAAATCCTCTCAACAAACACAACAAGGGTGTCTTCTGTTGTCTCTAACGGTCGCCGGCAAAAAAAAAGAAGTTGTATGTGACCTTCTTACTGCATGGGTTGAGGCTGACATACCTATAGAAAAACTTGACAAATTTCATGGGTTTTTGAATACATATTGCAAGGAAGGTGGTGTCATACCTGCGTCGGATATCTTACGTCGCTCATACTTACCAAGAATTTTTCAAGAACATTTGGAAAATTTATATAGTATATTTAGTGAAATGCCTGTTGCGATAATCATTGATGAAACAATGGATTGTAAGAGACGAAATGTTGTTAACACATTGTTTTCTTATCATAAAACAACTAAGCTTGTGTCAGTTGATTTTTTAGAGGCAGTAAATTTTTCAACAATGGGTGGGCTTATTTTGCAGCTATTAACAGAGTGAAAAATTTCTTTTAATCTCCCAAAGTTAATTGCTTCTGGTTCCGCTTCTTATATGAAGAAGTGTTATCGTGAAGCCTTAAATCCTGTAATACAACAATTGAAACATAATACTTGTTCAGCCCATATTGTAAATTTAATTGGGTAAATAATAATTACGGCATTTTTATGGAATTATTATTTATTAGTTGTATAATAAAATATTAATAAATTTATAAATTTATTATTTTAGTGAATCATGGTTATCAATTTATCACTTTGACGTTGTTAAACTTCTAATAGCAAACATAAAAAAACATTTACATATGCCAAAGCTCGCAAAGCCCGATATATGCATTATCTAATATACCATGGGTTAAATCAACAATCAAACCTGTCATTAAAGTTCATGCCTTTACCTGTTGCTACACATTGGAATACGTGGTTTCGAATGGCATTTTATGTCTACAATTACTTGGAGTATATTGAAGGATTTTACAAAGAGGAGGTAAAAGTTAAATTATCCGAAGCTGTCAAAAAAATTGTAAATATTTTTAGCAACCATGATGAAAGTGGGCAAGTACGCATTTATCTGGCATTTATTCAGCATTATGCTGAAAAGTTTATATTTGATTTCAATTTTTTCCAGCAAGAAAATGAGCCTGTGATCCCGTTTGTTGAAAATCGAATTCAACAACTTGAAGTTTACTTA
>CAJVPY010004160.1:0-12988 GCA_910591965.1 Dentiscutata erythropus
CAGGAGCTACACCCCAAATATTAAAAAAAAAAAATAAATCTAATTTTAAGCAAATATAACTTTAATAATAATATTATATTTTAATTTTAGGTCGAATTCATACAAGTTTATTGTCTTTTCTTAATTCCATATATTGTATACCTAATAGTTTGTATTTAATGCTTCGAATTGTTGATGTATTGCTTGAATGTTTTTTTTTGAATTAATGCATGATCTAATTGCTTTTAATGCAAATTAACAGATTCTATTTCTATATAAGAAAAAATAGAATCTACAATGCAAACTATTGGTGTTACAAATTTTAAATTTTACCCACCTAAAAAAAAAACTAAAACTGCAAAATGGAGCTGGTATACATTAATGGGACTAGCTAAATTACAAATTATTAACCATTTTCCAGTTTCTAGTTTTATTTCTGGTAATTGGGGTAAAGATATTGAATCTTTGTAGCAAAATTTTAATTCTTTATATTGTACAATGCAAAGTAATAGTTTAATACTAGAAGATATTAATCAATTTTCACAGAATGCACAAAAATGAGTTCAAGAATTTGCCAGACCAACAACAAAAACAGTAAATGGTCAAATTAGGCAAGAGAGATTATATCAACATACTGATATAACACTATATATGCATGTTTTAGCATGCTATACTCTGTTATTTATGGAAGATCTTTATTAGCAAAATCTTTGTTTGCAATGGTTTTCTGCATCTAGTATAGAAAAAAAATTTTATGAACATGTAAGTGAATTATTTTTAGAATTATATTTATAAATAAAACTTTATAATAACTATGTACTTATTGTAATTTTATCTAATTAGGTTTAATTGTTTTATGGTAGAACTAATATGGGATGAGGTGCTGGTAAAGGAAAACAATCTGCCGTATATCAGATTAGTAATTATGAAAATAGGCAAATATATTATCAAATAAACAAAATATCTACTTTATATTCAAAAAAAATAATAAAAGTATAAAATTACAATTATATATATATAGTTTTTATTACTATAATAAATTTATTTTCAATTATAATCACTTTATTAATTTTACAATTTTAAGTAATTAATTTGCTATTTCAATAGTTTTATATCGCAATTCTAAAATACATTTTAATATTCCATGAGATATATAATGTACTATATTATCTACTTGCTTTGTAATTGTTTTTTCCTGCCAAATAAACTCTATATTTTTTTCAATAAGATTACTATATTATCTCTTTCTTCAACTACAATATAGGCTTCACATCCAATTTTATTTTTTCTTTGTCCCTAGCACTGACATCCCAATATGGATCCTATTTGGTTATATCCATTTTGTCCTTTAAAAACACACAAATATTTTCATAAAGAATGACAATATGAAAATCTAGGCTCATTTGAAAAAAAACATAAAATAAACTTTTTGGAAAACTCTATTGAATATGTTTTAGACCTTTATTTATTCGATAAAAGCCTAATTTACTATTAATATCCTAAAAAGCACAGTATGAAAGTGATTAATAATTCTCTCAGATATTACAGATAAGTGCTAGTAATATAGAACAATGCGATTTATATTATGTTTAATATTTTTATAATAGCTTAATGATAATTTTGAGGAGTATGAATTATTACAAAGATAGCAAGGGAAAGGTTTGTGAAGTGCCATAATATTGGTACGCATAAATTATTTTGTAATATATATGTATAATATAAATGTCATATGACATCATTTTTTATATTATCTAATTTTATATAATCACAGCACTTTATTAAAAATTTCCACCCATATGTGGTGAAAATGATAAAAAATTTATCAGTTGGTTTTGGCATAAATTGTCTATGTATAATTTTGCCATTAATGTATAATATCAATTACCAAAATTTTGATCAAACAAATTAGAACAATAATGGATTATTTTATTCAAATCATTTTCTAAATTGGTAATTTCATAGTATCTAAATTGGGTGATTGAAAAGAACTGCATGCATTTTAGCACTAATAGTGCTAGATTTTCAAACTTTATTAAAGAGTTATAGCATTATATATCAGTGTGTTTGATGCATAATTGGCATTAGCCAGTGTATTCTTACTCACATAAATGCAGGCTAGCTATTAGTTAGAAGCTTTGTAGTCACATGATCTTAGCTAGTGGTTTTCCACTTACATAACACAGGCCAGCTATAATGAAATATTTAATCTGTTACAAAATGGCAGGATTCTGCTAAGGGTAAAGCAGGGCAGGGTGCAAAATTGTTTTAATTCTTGAAAGGGCATTTGTTGTACTTATAGTTGTTAGATGAAACTTTGGTTTTGTGCTGATGAAATGTGAAACCTAGTTTCGTCTTTTGTCAACTAAAATTTCAAATGACAAAATAACGAAAAGTGATGAAACTAATGAAACTGGAACTGTAAAGAGTACAAATATAATAAAATATGAGAAGCGAAAGTAAGTGTAAGTAAGGATGCCACTGGCTTCTAGATTTATATTTATATATAAGACTAAAATTTAAAACAACAATTGTAAATTTTAATAAGTAACTTAAGAAGTAATTGATCAATTAAGTAAATTAGCACAATTAAGATTATTCTACATATTGATATCAATTAAAAATTCATTACACCTATTGGCTAGATTAATAAAAGACTTTTTATTAATAAATTTGCACAGATAATAAAAATTAATAAGAGGTATGTACATTGTGAGGGGCAAGATTAATCCTATTAGTTCTATTTTTACATTGTTGCTCTTGATATTTCTGAATTTGTAGTTGTAGATAGTACAAGTTGTAAGAATTCTGAGAATTCACTAGATTCCTAGAATCTAACAGATAACGAGAATAATAATTATTTTCATTATGAAAAAGATAATTAGAATAGTTTAGATTTAAAAAATTCCATTATATATAAAATTAAATATATAAAGAGGAGCTTCTCTCTGTGAATAAAGTTATTTATTGTTTTTAGATATAAACTCATAAGGTTCATTATCCTAATTCTCTGATAAACTATTTTATAACCTGTGACTTTGAATTAGAGCCTTGTAACATTGTCTTGAGTTTTATTGGCCCTAATAACTCAGACCAAGTCTTTTCACGTCCTCTTTAGCTTCTAATATTAGAGTTCAGATAGAGATTAGGAGCTTAGAGTGTTATTTTAGATAGTATTAGTGTTAGTTGATATTTGAATTATTAATTTTCCCAAGTCCAAATTATTTTACACTTTTTTCAATATATATATATTGTTTTCAGATCTTCAATTATAAAATTTCTGTAATTGGTTTTTCAAAATCTAAATATACAAGCCGGATCAAGCCAATAAACATCTTCAGCATTAAAAATAAATGCTAATAGCTTATTTGCTATTTATAATTTCTGTAATTGGCTTTTTAAAGCCTAAATATACATACAAGTCAATAAACATCGACAGTAATAAATATAAATAAAAAGCCTCATTTGACAAGTTAAATATCTAAATTATAGAGATAATTTTACTATTTTTATTGATAGCTTCATCTAGACCAAAATTTTACTAGTAATTTTTTAGTGAGAGTTACTATGATTACAAAGTTTTATCAATTCAGTTATTTTTTTTTTAGCAGGAGCACCAAGGGGATTTTTTTTAGTACTAAAATTTTGTCATTTTAAATTTGGGTTTTGTCTTTTGTTAGCAGAATTTGATATTTTACCTTTCATCAAAGATTTTGTTATTTTGGTGCTTAGGTTTTGTTTTTCATCATAAAGCAAAAAAGGTTTTATCTAACAACTATAGTTGTACTGCCCTACTGCTATCTATATGTTATTGTCACATGTTCTCTATATTAGTATTTGCTCTATAAACTTCTAAATTAGTATTTTTTATTAATATCTTTCTCCCTGCTTATAACAGATTCTCTTGTTGAAACTGGGATAACCCATGTAATTATGGCTTATTATGCATCACTGCTTAGCTTTGTTGATTAGCTGTTAACTTGAATTATTTCTTTTGTATTTTCTTTTTAATAACATCACATATATTTTCAACAGCTATTTGACAAGCAAAAAATTTGAGCACTATTTCGCTAGTACAGCATAGTGCTTCGAAATGCTGCTATTGCTGGCACTAATATAGGTATATAGAGATATAGATAAATAGAATATCTTACAATTGATTGAAATTTGTAAAACCCAAAAGTAGCTAACTTGAAGAAAACCAATTACCAAAAATAAATACAATCCAATCAAAATTTCCCAGAAAGGTAATTTAGTATAACACCAAATGCTTCTAAGCACTAACTAAATAAATTAAAGAGTTTTTTTTCAAAAATTGGAGTTTACAGTATTGGTTTTTTTCAGTTACTTGAGGAGCGTGAGAATAAATTAAAAATAGTATTAACAATCGATTTTCTTAAAAAAGTTAAGCAATTATTTTCTGTTTTAGTAAATAAATATATAATTGAATTTATTTATATTTATAGAATTCAATCAGTTGAAATTTGCAATATTTAAAAATAAAAGTAAAATTTAATAAAGGAAATAGATTTACAGATTTTCCTAATTAAGTGAGCATTGTGGGAATCTTTTTATTTAAACAAACAAAATAAAATATCAATAAAAATAGAATATGGAAAGAATTCTCTTATTAGTTAAGAATTTTTTCACAGTGTCATAATGATTTTATTTTTTTATTATTATTTTTTTTAATTAATACCATTTATTTGGTACAATTTTTTATATAAATACAATAGCTATTTGTAATGAGCTCTCCTACCAATCGTAACAAAAGTTAGGATCAGATGATCGTCAAAAAAGTTAGGTCAAAACAGTATAAAGTGTTGAAACTATAAACAAAACTTACAATCAAGTTAATATTATTAATTAAATATATGCAAATAGTTCTTTTTATAACAAATGGGTTGGTTCTGTCTATAGAAAAAAATTTCGCTATACAAAATTACTACTTTTTATAACAAACATAAATTCAATATTTTTTAGTTTGTTATATTCAGAATACGTTATAAAGATAAAAAATTAGGCATTAATTATAAGTCAATAATAGTCACAAGATATTTCTTCTCAGTGATTTTTAATATACGATGATTTTTGTATAATATACAATGTCATAACCTTTACTAAAATATTTCAAATAATGAAATATGAAACAATACTTTACTTCTAATAATAAAGAATCTTCATGTTTAAATCTTCTATTTTACATTAGAAACATATATATTTGAACAACTATGTACTGGTCAAAATTTAACTTAAAAATAGTAAATTTTTACATAAAAGCTAAGATATTTCTCCAAATAGATTAGTTTTAAAGTGATCTTGCTTTGTGAAAGATCTTAAATAAAAAATACTTTAAAAAACATTATTAATACAAAGACACTTTGCTTAAGGTTTTTTGGTATTCGTTTATAATTGTTCTTTTTTTATATATATAAAAATACCAATTTTTCAAAAATTATTGAGCTGTAGGTACTAAATATATGTGAAATTTAGTCAACTCAAGTTTTATTTATATATGAATTTACAAAGTACAGAGATTGGGTAAGAAATTTATTATACAATTTGGGTTTGCAACAATTTTGAAATTTTATATATAAAATCTAACAATATACCTTATATTAAATATTTCTGTAACAGTTATTTCTTCAATATATTTTAATTCTTTTGGCTGTCCAGTCTGAAGAAATAGCTTGAGGTTTCCAAAAAACTTCTAAAACTGTAGTTTCGAGCAAATTTTCTTTATAATTGAGTAACTTTTTAAGTATTTCTTTTTCTTTTTCTGTAGTAGTATGACAGGTCTATTTTGGGAGACTAGCTTCAGATTATGAATTTAATATATTCTGGTAAACAATTAAATCTTGATTATTTAATTCTTGAACAACTTGTTTGCCTTTATGTTTCTTAATACTTTCAAGTATCGAAGTTATATCTCGCGTACGATATCCTTTAGCTATTCAGGTTTTAGTTTTGTACACATCTTGTGTAAGTACATCTTGAAATTGTGATTTATCACACTCATATAGAGAAAAATTATTTTCAAACCCACTTTTACTAATTTCTGGTGCATTTTCAAATAAATAATGTGTAGTAGGATTTGGATAATCAAAAGCAGATAATAATTTTGCAACTAAGGACCAAAGTGAATCTTTGTATAATTTTATTGCGCAAGTATTTTGGCTTTTCACAACATCATCAGTAAATTTAGCAAGAAGTATTGATAAATGATTTTTTTCGCTTTGGGCTACTTGGATTTTTAACATCATAGTTAACTGGTTAGTAAGATTTCCAGAAATATTTTGTTTAATAAACTTTATACCATAAGTTTCTGGTGCTTCATCGAAGGCTAAGTAGTGCTCTTTAGTAGTAAGATTTACTGAACATACAGTTTGTAATAATTTTTGTAGCTGCAAATCATCATAAATTTGTGCCAAAAAGTGTGCTGAGGAAGTTGCATACTTGTACTTTCTAGCTGCAGAGAAAAGAGGTTTAAATGCAGCCAAATTTGCTATTTGTATTTTGAAATTCCCTTTTTTAATTCCAATTTTATGCTGTCCAACAGAAAAAAAGATACCATACTTTTACCAATTGATTATTACTCTTTAAAATATCATTTATAGTGTAATTCCAACTGCAACCCAGATCAATTCCAAGACATGGCATGTTACTCGATAATCAACAACACATTCAAATTTGTCTAGATATTATGCGCCAGTGTTGCCACAAGATTAAATATTTCATATTCTGAGAATATTGTAATCAAGGCACTGTACATGTCTTTAGATATGTGCCACTGTCCCAAAAGAAGTCAAATATTGCTATGGGCTTCTTTGTAGGTGATTAATCTTCTGAAGATTGCTTGGTAACATACAATATATAAATGGTCATTATTATCAAGAGGTAAATCATCACAGTATATTTCACATACTGCATGAACATTGTTATTACAATTGGGTAGATCGCCAGGTTTTAATATTACAATGTTGGAAAGTGAAGTATTATAACTCAAAGATATTCGTTTAGTTATTTCTAAATATACATCTTTTATATCAAAGTTATTTGTATAAATTTCTAACATTGTATTTAAAATATCTTCATATATTATTAAGAGATCATTGGTAGCTGAAGACTCTTCAAATAGCAGCTAATCAACGAAACTACTTCTGGTTAGGTTATTAAGAGAAGTAGGAAGAACAAATTGAAACACAATTTGTAATATTGCATGTGAAGTTTTTCAAGTAGGTTCAAAAATATTGTTATATGAGAATATAGAGGCCTTGAAGTCTATATTGTCAATTACTGCTAAATTCCAAATATTTGGCTCTTTAATTAAATGTTTTCTAGGGTCTGTATAATGAAGTCTTAATTCTTGAAGATGATTTTCGTGTAATTTAGTATAAGATACAACACATGCTGAATGAAGAATTTCTTATAAGTATGGCAATAATTTGAGATTTTGAAAAACTGATGACATTATATATTAAAGCCAGATTTTTATTCTAGAGAAAGTATTAGTTAACAACATAGATAATAATATAGCGATAGCCTTATAAATTTGATTTGTATCAAGCAATTTTAGGGAAAGTCCATGTTGCTGCCTTTTTTTATTTACAACTTTTTGTTTTCGTTGTTGTAATACTGTAATAAGAGCTTGAAAGAAGCTACAAACGGTATTTGGCAATAAATTGAAATAATCTTTATAAGAATTTAGATTTTCTAATTGGAAAATATTTTTTTATTTCAGAATATTATGATAAAATTGCTCTTCCCAATTTTTTACTCATCCTCAAAGCTTTTTCTAAAGTTACTATATGAGGTCTTTTTTTAATTTGCCTTTTCCTAATTTAATTGCTACTCTAACAACTAATTTACTTAGAAGTTTTGATGTTTGAATTTCAGTTCCACTTTGGTCTGATTAATTATTAAAAATAGCTAATACTTAAGTTATTAATGAGAGAAGCCTTTCTTGTAGCTTTTGGTTATCTAACTCTGCTACTGATATTAAATATTTTTCTATTTGTTTTAGTGTATACTTGTATCATTATAATGCTTTCTACCTTCAGTGTATGTTGAAATTTTTGGACCCTTTTTTTCCTTACATGAAAATGACCACCTTCTTGTTGAAAACATTCTAAGCAAATATAATGTGCATAAAGGTTTGATGTTAATTTTTGTGCAACAATTCCTTCAGCAAATGCAGTGTATTTACAAACACTAGCACAAGGTACCTGAATATTACATCTATTAACTTTCTATGAATGTTTACTACAATAGCTACCACGGCTATAAAAACTTTTTTTTGGCACAAAAAAGACAAATGTGAATATAAACATAGCTTTCCCCAATTCAACGCAATTGTTTTTCACCTTCATCATGAAGCCTGTTTTGATTAAAAAAAAGTGTAAATAACATACTCCAAGTTGATTACTTTCAATGTCCTCAACAGCATTTATGTCTATTTCCCATGTTCTTATTAATTGCACTAATTGATGTAGATTTACTATACTGTTGCATCGTTCTATTCCATCTTGGGTGATATCAATGATTATACAAGGTATTAAATTTGAATTTTGCTCAGAGGACTCTTCAATTATTGCATCTATTTCATTACACATTGTTGAAAGAAGTTCATCATAAAGATTAGAATCTTCTGTTTCAGTCTCATTCTAGTTTATGTCATTTTCATTATTATTATTTATTAGAGCTCAAGCATTTGCAAGAGCGATTTGGCTAAGTTTGAAATTTCCTCTTTATTATTTTCTTCAAAGGTATCACTTTCTCATAATCTAAGTGAGTAAGCTTGAAATAACTTATTTTATTTTTATAGTAACTACTATAGACAAATATGAAAAGGTCAATTCGCAAGTAATACTACAGAGTTATTATTTTTATCAAAATCGAAGGTTGGAATATTTTATTATTGTCTCTAAGCTTTTTTTTTTTAAGTACAAATTTAACAATTCTATTTATTGACAAACTGATTCCTGAAACCCCTTTTTATAAATTTTAATTTTTGCATTTATTGCATAATTCTTGCTTTATTAATTTTGAATATAAAACACTTTGCTATTAATTCAATATTACCTTTGGTTTATAATTGATCACAATTACAGGCTAAGTATTTATATTTATCAGAATTCTTTGTCTCTCAGATATAATATACTATAATTTCACATAAGAACATCAAGCATTGTTATATATATATATATGTTTTTTATATACGTATAGTATCTACTGTCACGGGCAGAATAAATCGTGACCACACAAAACGTGACTCAAATGACGATCGGGACCTGGATCGATGCACGATCAATGATCGTGCATACAATAACGATGCCCCCGGATTTTGGCATTCACGATCAACCCAAAATTGGGTGAAACCCGTATATTTGGGCCCCATACAATCACACGATTCATAGATGAGGCGCATCACTGAATTGAGAGATGATAATGAAGTTTCAAAATGGCAGATCTGGGTAGGTTTGTGTTAAAGAAAGAAAAGGCAGGTTAATAAAAGTAGAATAGTTAAAAATAGAAAACGTAGAAGTAATTTACCCAAATCCAGTGAAACGGCCAAATAGTATGGTGGAGTCAATGGAGATGGCGGAAAAGGGATTTAGAAGAAAAAGGGAAGGAATGAAATTAGTATAGAAAAACAAAATGTATAAAAGAGAAAAGAAAATTTAATAAAGTACACATCTTTCATGCGCCTGAAATAATAAAAAGAAAAGTAAGGGCAAAGATCAAATGTTATAACTTCGTTCCATAAATAAAATACAAAAATAGTTTGATACTCGCCAAATCGTATTTACGCCTCTATTCAAGCCTTTAAATTGACATAGCGCGAGAATTCTGGTCTTCTAGCGACAGACTCGCCGTTTTCAAACTCAACACTACATACATGTATGTTAAAATGAGGATCAATTTTAACATAACTAATAAGATGACATTTGAATGATTGAATATTCAAAATTCAATAATGTGTGCTTTGTCTGGCTTTATTTTAAAATCGAATATTTTTGAAAAATAATTTTTAAATAATAATGGTGCTAATAAAGAAGTTTCAAGTAAATTTGGTTTATCTTTCTGAAACTAGTTTCATTTGACTAATTTATATCAATTTACTTACACTCGAAACTGAATCTGCAAAATATGTAATTAAAGTTTTAATTGTGCATGTCAATTCTTTTTATTATTGTCAAGGATTATGATAAAAACAAAACTCAATTATTGTATTAGTTAAAATTACATATATGAAAAAATATGTATTCAATCAAAAAATGCTTTTAAATATTTCAAGAGCTAGTTCCACTTCAAGAATCAAATCCTTGCTACCATTTTCCTTATTTTTATTTTCATTATTTCATTTTCCTTCATTTTTCTCATTTTCTTCATTTTCCTTTTTTCATTTTTCTCGTTGTCTTCATTTTTCTTATTTTTCTTATATTTCTGTCTTAAGTGCAATTTTATAGATATTAATACATAATAATAAGAGAATCAAACAAAAATTTGCTATTACTAGGCAAAAATATATCGTCTGAATTATCTATTGCCATCTTTTTATCACTTTGCTTTGTACAATATCTGAATCCAATTATTCTATCAAAAATAAAATTAAAAAAAAGAAAGCTCTAATAGGTTAAAAAGCTATTATGATATTTTTTAAATACCAGTAGCATGCTAAGATTTCTTATTTTATCTTATTTGTCTGAATGTCTCAGATCCCTCCAAACTACAAAATACAATAATTCATTTTAGTCTCTATTATAACAATCTATTTATTAAGATAAGAAAAATAGATTAATTAGCTTGCAGTTGAAAAAGTCTGCACAAAATATCAAAAACTTACTATAGTTTGATTTAGATGCAAAATCGTAAGTTGAGTCTCATAATCTAGTAAAAAATCTGTAAATGTATATAAAATTATTTTTTAAGCTAAAAACTTCACTGTCATGGTTGAAAGTAAGAGTTCTTAATAAGTTTCATTAAAAAAAAATGGTATATAAAACTTTGCTGTGAAATTAAATCTGAGATTACTTAATCTAGACTAATATTACAGAGGTTAGCATGCTCGTACTTCAAGTGAAGATCTTCCTCAAAATAAAAAAAAAAACAAAAGATAAAATTTTAATAAATTAATAAAGCAGGTTCTTGCGTATATTTTTGACTTAAAAAGCAACTAATAAAATATTTTACAAATACAGAGTTGTCTTAAGCAGAACTGTTTGTAAAGATGAAATTTACTTATGAAAATGAAATAATCAACATCAAAATTATTATATGAATTACATTTGAAACCCCTGCAGGGGGAAATGTCCCGTAACTGATAACTTGTTATTTATTTATTTTTTATTTTTTTAATATTTAAGGTGAGACCTTGCTCTTATCTTTATTAAACTTAATGAAAACTTTTTACATGACTAAAAAAGGTTTTATATTTTAAGCCTAGTGCTAAGAATAAGAACTCAGACATATAGCTAAGAAGACCTAGAAACTAAGTATACCTAGTAACTTATCTGCGGCCTAAACCTATAACTTGTTATTTATTCATGTTATTGATTATATTTAAAATATTAAATTTAATATTATTGCAAAGGTACATCCAATATTTTTTGTACTTCTATAGGCATCTATCAATAAATGGAATAATGAAATATTTAGTGGTCAACTTAATGGAATAGCAAACAAGCTAAGTATGAAAATAAGCATCTAAAAAAGATATTTGTAAATTAGGTTGGTATTTTATAATTTTATAGTATTATAATTCATAATTCAGAATTTATTTTATAACTACATAGTAATGAAGATCTAAGTAGTGCATAATATCTAATAAAAGTTTTCAGCAAATTATTTGGACATTAAGAATAATAGTTAACTTTTTACTAACATTAACCATTTTAAAAAAGGATATAAAACATTTGAATTCTATCGATGGGCAAGTTGGAATCCTATCTATTTCAACAACTTCCTCATCACAACTAACAAACATTCAACGTAGACCAAAGATTAGAATTCAGCTCACATCAATTAAAGAAAATCTTGTATGAAAAAAGAAATATCTATCCATCCGAAATGAGAAGAGTAAGTGTATAGTCTATAGTAAACTCTGGAAATAATTGACTATATTCTGTATAAAAAGAGGTTTAGTTTCTTAAGAAAACATAGTAAGCTTTATAATGAACTTTTTTTTATAGTAGAACTAGCAGTTTGTTATAGATGTACATAATTTATCGGAGAATGTTAGAGAAAACAAACCAACCAACTAATAAGAAATAAACTAGAGTTATATTGAAATTCAAATTTATTTTATTAATTGTAAACATATATAAGTATTACTTTATATCATTGTTATTAATCGTAAAATAAAGCCAGTATTAGTAAAAAATAAAAAAAAATAAATGAAATATAAATTAAAAACACTTTTACTAAAATGCATCTATAGTGTTTTTACACCATAGATCCTGTTTCTCAAAAATGTACTAAGTAAACGAGATTGGGTCTTCTAAGTAAAAATGTTCAGGACCCCCAAAAACCTCACAAAAACTGATTAGGCCCTTGTATTAGCTCTATAATATATTATATAAAAAAAAAAAATTCTTAATTTCCTAACCCTAACCCTAAATTTTATTTTAAAAATTATATATAGGTGCTAAAACACTATAGGTGCGTTTTATAATAATTGAATAAAAAAATATAAAATAAAAATAAAAATAAAAAAAGAACTTGTTTCTGGACTATCATCCGGACAATAATTTTCTAGATGCAAAAGACAAAAGCTAAAGGAATCCAAAGAGCATTCATAACTTAAATCCTATCTTTGAATGCTCTTTGCGAACTAAAAAAAAGGTTTCGCACGAAAACTCTGGTATTCTACTAACAAGACTTTAAACCTAATCTAATGTAGAAATTTTTTAATTATCTTACAAGATTATATAACATGACTTAAATAATACATTGGATCAAAGTTTTGCTCTCAATAATTCATCAAAATAAAAAATAGTGTAACTTCTAAATA
>CAJVPY010004161.1:0-12988 GCA_910591965.1 Dentiscutata erythropus
ATGAACATACATTTTGAACTTGTCGCGTGATCGTGCTGGTCCTGCGCTGCGTCACACGCTGCGCAGCTACCCTAATTGAATATATTGAATGGAAACAAATCTGCCCATATGATTAGGGTGGTAAATCAACTAAGTAATCAAAATAGTTATGTTGATCATTTACTATGATCAAAATTTTATAAGTAAATTAAAAAATAAAATCGAATGATTTTGTATTGCTTTAATTATAAAGAAAAGCGTAAAACTTTAAAGGATTCACACGATTATTGTGCTTATTTTTCTAATTTCTTTTGATTGAAACCGCTGTGCCGGAACTATTTCAACGTAACTGCGTTAGATTTTTTTACGAAGTTCAATTAAATTCGAATCTTCATGTTCAAGATATAGATTCTATCGTTCTAATTGACGAATTTAGAACATTCTACAAGACAAATGTCCAAAACCTACATACTAGTAGAAAATCTTCAAACATAGCTTTATTCTTAAACATTTTTTAAACATCCTGTAGAAGTTTTAAGGTAATTCGATGTCTTGATAATGAGTTGAATTGTTCAGAAGATATTCGTATACGTACGTACAATATAAAAAATTAATATTGATCGTCGTATAACATAAAAATTTGCGATGCATCAAATTCAATAGTTTGCTAACATAAGTTTGATTACTTAATCGATATCACCCCAGTACAGTGCGTACTGTACGCTAAAATTTTTCAGGTATCATATAAATGGCACATCACTAATTTGGATACCCCTTGTTTCGTAATGCCGGAGTTAAATGAATGTCACACGTCGTGATACGTTACCGATAGTAGAACGTGATTATAAGTGCAAATAAATAAAGGTTGATCTAAAAGATCGAACAGTGGCTTTTATCTTGAGTAATAAACGATATAATACACTGTGAGTCTGTATTGTGTTTGTGAGTCGCCCAGTGGTATTCCTTTTGGTGGAAGTATCTGAACGATGCATCAGTCATCGTATAAAGCCAAGCGAGTGCAAAACATTAGTGAAATTCGAAGTATACACAGTATAACAGTCACATACATGACAGTAAATTATATAGGAGGTTTATAAATTGTGCAATACATCTTATTTTATTAACTTTTGACATTTATTTAAAATCACTGACCAAACTTTTGAAGCCAATATTTCTTCATTATTTTGCGTATTTAATTAAGAGCGTTGATATGTCGCCATTAGTTTTATTGTAGTTTGTACATATGTACTTGAATTTTATTAAAAAAAATTTAAAACCCTATATCAAATTATGCTTATTTAAAATTTTGTACAAAAATATTTTGTAACTAGCAATTAATTTTTGTCAAAATCAAATGAACCATTTTCAATATCCATAAATTTCGTATTATCATCATTATTAGAGCTTTTACTATCAACCTTTGTACTACAAGCAGTTTTATCATTTTCACTTCCATCAGCTGAGTAACAATAATCAGTGCCATAACGACTCCAACCTTCATTTACTATATAAAATATTGCATTTCCGATAGGCTAATAAACAAAAGCCAATAGTGAGTATAAGAAAGTTAACTTACTCACAAGAAGATAAATAGAAATTACTTACTCCCAAATTAATTGACACAATAACCATACAATAAACCCAAGTAGCAGCACGGCCAAAAAATTGATAAATATCATATGGTATAGCAGGAACCTTAAAACATTATAAAAAAAAAAAATTGCGTAAATATTCAAACTAATTATTAAATAAAAGTTAAAATAAAATTCAAATAAAAAATTACCCACCCATTGCAACATAAACACAAGTATATACCACAAAACCTTCTTAGTGACTTTAATTTCAACAGAATCCATAGGAGTATGTGTAGATCTTTTACCAAATACACCTTTACTTTCAGAAACTAAGTATTGTTGTTTTTTAATATCACGTATGGCTAGAATAGTTTGGATATAACAGAACATGCATATAGAAAGTACAATTATAGTCATAGAAATGGAAGATATTGGAATGGCTACAGTAGCTGGTTCTGCGGCACACCTATTGAAAAATTAAAATTAGCATTAACATGATTAATGCATGAGTTAGGGTTTGGAATAATTTAAAGAAAATCATATAAAGATTTTATACCAATATATAACGGGACCATAAGTATTAAAAGCCATGACTCCAATAAGTATAGACAAAATGGCCACAGGTAAAAGTAATTTCCAATCATATCTACCAGTGTTACAAATTTTTTGTTTACATACTCTAAAACAATATTAGATATATAAAACATTTATTAATTTCAAAATTATTTTTATTTTTTTATAGGTTCATTAATTTTTTTTTTTTTTTTTTTTACCTGAGATATGTAATAATTGAAATACCAGCGATAACTAGCCTATGAAAAAGTGTAAATGAAGTACTCATAGTAGCATAGACTTTACAGGTGAAACCAGTCATTGGTTCGTGATTTATTGTAAGATAACCCTAATTAAAGGTTCAAAGTGTTAATTGTCATTTATGTATGTCAATATTGCTTTTTTTCTGTATTAGATAAATCTTTAACAATGTAACTTACAATGGTAATAGCTTGGAAAATTAGGAATCCCAAATCTAAACGATCAAACCAAAATATTTTAAGTTACATTTTATAAAATCAATTATAAATGCATAATGAAGATTATAACCGGGATCATTAAAGCCTGGCATCTAATCTAATATTAGTTAAATATCGTATCCGAAAATCTTATAATGCGCCAGACTTTAACAACAGTTTCAAAAAGATGTGAAAAGGAATTATAAATCTGCATTGACCACATCTTTTTGAAAACATGAACCCAAATGTGTAATACCTACCTAACATACTCAAATAAAAGGGAACTCTAAGGGCCATCGATAAAGATTTACGTTTAAGCGACCACCTAAGAAAGACTCTTATAAGGATAAATGTTACTCCTATTAAGCCGCAAAACACGAAAATGTGACCAAATATGACAACGCTTAAGAATCCAACGGGATCAACTAATAAAATTATTAAGAAATGTAAATGTAAGCCATGTAATTGTAAAAATGTATAAAATGTAGAAAGGATTATATAACAACTAATTTACCCTCGTAAAGATCAACATGAGGATCTTGAACTTGTGCACTCACAAAGTTTTTGAATAACAAAATAAATGATAAAAGGAACTTTAAATATTTCGATGATAACATGGTGAATTGATGGTTATTACAAGGCATAGGGCGAACGAAAGAATCTAGTTAGGAGAGATTCAAAAAAAAAAAAAAAAAAAACTTGGAATAGTTTGAGAACTTATTTTTAATGCTGATTATGAATAAAGAAACCATCCATTCGATATTTTAAGTTGATAATCAAAGCCTATTTATAAGAATTTGGATATTTTTTTTGAGATCCTAGTTATAATACCATGCTTAAATTTACTGGTTAATATTTATGCAGAAATTGCATTTTTTATCTAGCCTTCCACAAAAAAATTTTTTTTCAGAAATCATTGGTTTTTTACTTTTTTTACTTAAAAAAATTTTTGCTAGCACGTATGTACGTACGTATTACGTATTCTATATAAATTAACTAGGTTAATGTGACAATTGGAAATTCGAGTCGTACAATGCAATCTTAACCAGCATTAGCTAATCATTAGTCACTATATTAGTCAACAGACATATGTTTTTTTATGAGTGTATGATGATCAAAAGATTTATAATTTAATCCTGAATTTGTGAGCTTTAATGATTTTTTTAATTGGTCGTTTCTAAAATCTAAATCCAAAAATGTGATAGTATGCGAAATCTACGATCATGATCGGATTATTGCATTTGCTATTTGGAGTATTCAAGAATTGTCTAAAATGGAAATTATTAAAGGTCTAAGTCTAACCGAAAATGTGATATTATGATCATCATCAGATTGTAACATTTGTATCAAATTCCAAAATGTAAGCCGAAAATATGAATTTAAACAGGTATTTACTAAATTTTCCAGGGTTATATTGATTGGATAGGATTATCCGACTGTCACAGTCTTTCAAGATTGGTGTGATTTTTCAAAAAAAAAATGATTGTTTTTGTTTTTCTTAATTTCACGTTACATCTGAATCTTGACCTCTGATTGGTTGAATCATGAAACTTGGACTTCCGAAACTGTAATGTAACTTTAGTAATCTCTATAATGTAAATTAGAGTTTGTGGATTTAACCATTTTATATTAGTCATATCCAAATGTGATCAATATTTGAGAAAAAACTCAAACATTGCAGATCTTGACAGATCTTGACATCTAAAGGCAGGTAGGATTTTTATAATTTACAAATCATTTAGACGATCTTTGAGTATCACGAATTCGAATGACATACATGCATGCATCTTATATTATTTATATAGATTCGCTGATCCATAACGGAATAGCTTAAATAAGAAATTATCAAAAATGCACAGACCTTAAGTTGGCTAATCTATTGTAGGCAGGAAAATTTGTCGGTTTTAAAGTTTCAATGAGATGCACATATAAATTTTCCGAATTGAAAAGTAACAAACACAATCTAAACTGATCCAATAATGAATCATTTATTGGTTACACCGTTTAGGTTTTATGCATTAATTTTGGGGCTTGCATTATTGGTATACTAACTACGAATAAATTAATAAGATCAATTTCTATAGAAGTTTTTGTAGCAAATTATTAACTCATAACTTAGTTTAATTCGTGAATCACGAGTTGACGTGAGTCAAATCGTTACGCCAAATTATTTAAGCAAATATTCTAAAACAATGAAGCTTATAAATTGCAGATTAGCTAATAAATAAATTCGACATTGTAAATATAATAAATTCTAGTCAAATTTATAACTAACTATATTAATAGTTTTTTTTGATGCATTGTCTATTAATATAGAAATTTAAAAGCAATCTTTAATTCTCGTTTATAATGTATAATAAGAAATTTAAATTTTCAGGCTAAGATATTACTAAAATTTTGCCGGGTGTTAATAAAAATATGAACCATGCATCAATAAAAATTAAAGTTCAATATGAGCAATTAATATTTCACAACTTTAATAGAAAATGACATAGGTTTTAAACAAGCGTATTTAATGATACATTAATGAAATTCTTAAAAAGAAAGAAATTTATGTAATTCTATAATTAATGAATAAAAATTTTATTACAAATGTAAATGCACATAGATAGTTTTCTTTCTCTTAATACTTTCTTTAGATTATTGAGCATTAATGAGAGTTGTGAATGAAACGGATGAAAAAATTTGGTGAGTGCTGGTAAAACTAAATATAATGGTTAATGAGAAATTTAGGTTGAAACGTGGTGAAACCCAAGGTTAGTTTCACTTACAACACTAATTGATAGTAAATTATAATTGGTAAAAGCTTTCGATATTTGAATATGCATAAAGTTTTGTGAAATTTTCAATTTCAAAACTATTTGTAGAAAACCTCGTCGCTAACTGTTACCTAAATATCTGTAAGTTTCTTGTTGTCTAAATATAATTAATTTTGGAACATCTCAAGAAAAACGACGTTACTTGGCTGATTAAAATTACAAACCTTTGGTTAAAATACACGCAATAATCAAACTTCAAAAGGTTAATTTTACATGTACATTACTGTTTATAATAATTTAGCGACACTATATTATTTGTCATTAAATAGCTAAGCTCTAATAAATGTTCAAACTTTAATTATGCATTTTAAAATTATAATCTTCAACGCTTTATTATAAAAGGCTTAAATTCACGTATCTTTAATGACTGGTACTTTGATGAAGTTTTCATTCGACCTTTCTATCACTCAATGACCCCTAAAACAAGATACCAAGAAACGGATGACCAAAAAAAGCTTTTCTTGCATAGATTGCGTAAACATATTACATTGCATTGCATATTGAATACTAACATGAATGCCGTATAATCTATTGTCTATCATCTGATTACGTATAACAAGTACGCTCGGTTATGCTCAGGTGCATAATATTCTTAATTAATAATCATTGGTACTTTTACGAACATAAATAAAGTGGAATTCGAAAATCTGTTTTATTTGTGATACTATTATTTTCCGCAAAAATGTATTCGTACTATTCATTTGGATGGAATTATTAAAGGCGTGAATTTAGCCTAAATAGGGAATATGCTAAGGCCGGAAGTGTTACCTGAATCAAGAAAATACAAGAGACAGATATCGAACCTATCGTTGAGGCATTAATAAAAAATATCAGAAAGTAGTTTTTACTCATGACACTAGCCCCAATCCCAACTTTAAACCAATCAACACTCTTTAAATCAAACTTTTAAATTACATAACCACACCGGGCTCTTCAAATCGTATTGATAGATTGTGATTGTAGGGTACTTTAAAGTTAACTTATTTTGAAAATAAGCAGGGTTTAAAAATCCCTTTTTCTGGTTTGAAATTTTGAAGTAGGTGTTATTTAGAGATGAGAGAGTTACCTTATTAATTTCTTTTTCGAGAATATCAATTGTATTTTTATGAGTACTTTTAAAATATTCTTCAATTAGTACTTCTAAATATTATTTGTCTTTAATATGTAATTGTCAATCAGACATATGAGACATTTTAATTTATATATGAATGATATAAAGTTTGAAAAAAAATTCGCAATCGTAAGAAGTATTAATTATTATTATATAAATAAACTTACAAATCAAAATAAATAAAGTTTACAAATCACTGATTTCAAAATAATTACATCACTAATTTAATTCGAAATCAGAACCCTGGGCATTACTCTAGTGAATTTCGTTGGTTATTTTAAAATAATTGAGTTAAATACTTGCATGTCACAATACAAATCTTAATAAGTTCATGGAATAATGATTTAAACGCAGTTACTATTTTGCCTCCACACTCCATCCTATTGGTCATATATACAGTGCATCAATGCTCTGATTAAATTTTATCACAACCAATAAGAACTGCAGGAAAGTGGTGTTAAATGTTAGAACTTCCAGCCAGCGTTAAAAATCATCACCAATTTTTAGATTACGTAATGAAATGCTGGTTCTATTTATTTTATTTATTATTGGATTTACAAGCAAATGATGAAAATATATTCATTGCTATCTCAACTAGCTAGTAGCTAGTCAAAGTTTTTGGAAAAATTCCATGTGAAGCTTCATAAATATTCGTCACATAACTACACATTTGTATTATATATTGCAGCAAATCACAAGTTTAATACTATAACGTCTAAACTTTCTTGAAAACTAGTCAGATTTTATTTATTATAGGGCGTTTTCAATAGTGTCTGAAATTCAATTTTTAAATTAGTTGCGGTCTGCAAACAATTAAAAAAAATTGACTTGCAGATTATAAAAATTTATAAAAATTTAGTTGCGCACATAAGGAATCTGCAGATTTTGGTTGCGAGAATTTAAAATTCCTCAGAATCCGCAACCAAATTTCAGACACTGGTTCTCAAGCGCCTCCCTTAATTAATTAATAAAGAGCCTTATTATTTATTGTTTTGCAAATTTTACTAATAAATCTAAAATATGTTCACAATGTTGGCAACCCGTGCATAGTGACCAAATATAATCATCCAATCTTTTTAGGATTGGCGATCATATACTGTTATCATTTTGCTTATCTTTACCTTTTTACTTTTTTTTTTCGTCTCTTCTTTTTTTTCACCACTTTTTCTTTCGTTTCTTTTTTTCTTTTGTTCTTTTTTTCTTTACGCTCTTTTTTTTTTTTGTTAGTCTTATTTTCTTTCATTCTTTCTTTTCGCCCTTTTTTTTTCGCCCTTCTTTTTTTTTCTTTCTTTTTTTTTCGTCACTGGTTTCCTTTTTTATTTCCTTTTTTCCTTTTTCATTCCCGTTTTCTTTCTTTTTTTTTGCTTTGTTTTTTTTTTCTTTTTTTGCTTATTTTACTAAAACTAATTTCTTTTCTCTCTTTTCTTACAAATATAGTTTTTTGTAACAATTGTGCGGAGTTCTTGACGAAGACGTTGTACTGGAGTTCTTCATGGTTTTTGATGTTTTCATGTGGAGTTCTTGCTATGGAATTCTTAACATTTTTATGTAGACTTCTTGATGGCGTTTTTATGTGAAGTTCTTGATGATGTTTCTGTGGAGTTCTTGGTGGGATTTTGATGACATTTTGTGGTGTTTTGATGATGTTCTGTAGAATTTTAGACGATATTCCGTAGTGCTTGTATGGTATTTAGTTAGTGATGTTACGGTCCGTCCTGGTCCGGTCTTGGTCCCAAAGACCGGTCCTGCCAGAGGACCGCGGACTGGACCGGTCCACAAACCGGTCCATAAATCGGTCAATTAGCTGGTTTTCAAAAGTAAGCTATGTGGTTTTAATGATCGCTACATATAAAAAGACCTTACAGCTATCATCATAAATCTGAGACAATTGAAAAAATTGCCAATGCATAGTGATGCGGTAGAATTATTCCAATGATTTGTCGTAACTAGTTGCGACATAAGTTTTTAGTTAGTTACGATTTGAGCCGTAGCATCATTGGAACGATTTTACTGCATCACTACAATGACTGAATCGACAAGTTACCGATCAAAAATCTATAAGTTACTGAATTAGGTTGACATTGGAAACTTATAGATACGGTCATCAATACATACATATATATATTTAGCCAGTAAGGTCATTCCATAGACTTTATACTAGTCCAGACCGGTCCTCAATTTAGGACCGAAAACTGGTTGGACTGGTCCAAAAGACCGGTCCGGACCATAGTCCTTGTAGGACCGTAACATCACTAATTTTAGTGTCCGTTGATTATTTTATGTAATATTTTAATATTTGTTGTTTTTATCATATATACATATATATTTTTAATATGTAAAAAAACCAATTTTTTAAATAAAATGATAGCAACGAATCACCATAAAATAATGCTCGTAATAAAATACTCATTTATGCATTGATTATGATGCAAATTTTATATTTTAATATTTATATTTGTTATGATAGTAGTATGAAAATTATGTGTAATTGCATGTGACAAACTCATACCTGATACTAATTGGACAGTAAAGTGTACAAACCCGAATCATTAACAGTCCAATTGGCACCAGTATTAGGCCCACCAACACCCGTGCCATTACGTCACCAACCATACAAAATTCGTGCCTAAAGTGTCCGTGCCAATTTGAACCTCTTAAGTACAAAAACCGGGTCTTGACCCGTGCCATCATGATCCAATTTTCTTATAGGGTGTCTATCAAAAATAAAAGCTACGCCGAAATTTTTTCTAAAATTTAATTGAAAATATCTTGGCAACTACATTTATTTAAATACTAAATTCATAGAATTTAAATTAAAAAAAAAGCTCATTAAGTTTGGCCATATAGTTGCTGAAATATTTACACAAATTTAGAAAAAATTCTGATGCAGCTTTTATTTCCATAGCCGTCACGGCAGATTATCAATTTTGATTGGCTGTACTATGTAAAAAACGTGATCATCCTTGATATCTTTACATCTTCTAGCGATGGTTTCTCGATAACTATCGGATTGATATTACTAATTTTTTTATTATTTTAATTCCATAAGTATGTAAAATTAATATTTAAAAAAAATATTATTGAAATTGATCTGGTAGTTATCGAAGCTTCAATCAAAGTTTTAAAAAAGCGTTGAAAATCTTTGAAATCATCGAATTTTATAGAAATTTTATAGATTTGTAGAATTAAAATAAAAAATCTTCATCGAATTTTATTGGGTAGTTATTGAGAAATAATTTAGGTTTAAAAAAAGTACGTTTTTTATTTTATAAGATATATAAAACCTTGAACGAAGATTTCTTGGTAACTACCTGATCAAATTCGATGAAATTTTTTTTACTATAATTTTAAATATTTGTAGAATTAAGCCGAATTATTTTTGTGAGTCTGGCCACGTGGGTGTTGAGAAATAATTGATTATATTTTTAAATAAAATTGGACAACTTTAATTGTTAAACTTTAAATTCGATAATTACTTCATCAAAATTTTTTATTTTAATTCTACAATGCTGTAGAATTAAAATAATAAAAAAATTTAATCGAATTTGGTTTAGTAGACATTGAGAAATTTTCATTTAAACATTAAAAAAGCTTATTTGTTCGTTAAAAAAAACTGCAATATTATATTTACATGTAAACAAGAATTTCTTAATACCTACTAAACCAAATTCGATGAATTTTTTATTATTTTAATTCTACAGAATTGTTGAATTAAAATAAAAAAATTTTCGTCGAATTTGATGAAGTAATTATCGAGAAATATTTATTTAAGGTTTAAACAATCAAAGTTACAACACATATGTTCAATTTTTTTTAAAACATATTCAATTATTTCTCAATAACCACATGACTAAATTCAATAAAAATTTTTCATTTTAATTCTTCAAATATTTAGAATTAAAATAAATAAATTTTCATCGAATTTGATTAGGTAGTTGGCAAGAAATCTTCGTTCAAAGTTTTATATCTCTTATAAAAGAAAAAATGTACTTTTTTTTAAACTTAAAGTAAGACCGGACCAACTTAATTCGGTGGTTTATGTTACCTTTTGACCTCCCCCTTCACTCTCTTAGTAAAAAAAAAAATTTGGATATATATATATATGATTTTGGCCAGAGAGCATAATGCCGGGTGGAATTAAAAGAAATGAAAATTCCGAAGAGAAAATGAACGAGCATAAAAGACGAGCAAGTCAAACCGATATTTTCCGAATAAATTTTTTTTTAAAATTTACTATGTTGGTCTATTTTTTTTACCCCCCCCCCCTCCTTTTGAGAAAGGAATGTAATGTAAACCACAGAATTAAATTGGTCCGGCCTAATTATTTCTCAATAACTAATTAATAGAATTTGATGAAAATTTGTTTATTTATCCTGCAAATCTATAAAATTAAAATAAAAAATTTTCATCCAGTAGTTATTGAAATGTTATCATTTAACGCTAAAAAAAAAATAATCGTAGCCATTTCTCTGATTTAAAGGGTTTCTAAAACTTTGATTGAAGCTTTCTCGATAATTACCAGGTCTAACTCAATAAAATTTTCTTTATTTTAATTTTACATGGTTGTAAAAGTAAAATAATTTTTTTTATCAGATAATTGTTGAGAAATCGTCGCTAGAAGATATTAAAAATATCAAGGATCGTCACATTTTTTTACATAGTACAGCCAATCAAAATTGATAATCTGTAATCTGTAGTGTTGCGGCAGCTATTGGAGTGTTCGATGCAAGTCTAATTACAAACATAGTGCAGGTTCAAATTGTTTATAATTACTGTATAAATATAGATAACATAAATAGTAAAACATATAAAATTCAAATTGTAATAACACTTGAACTAGCAGACCTGCACGAATAAAATTATATCTATTGGGTTCGTTTTAACATGCTCTTTAAAGTAACAAAGCTTTTTTTTTCATTGTTTGGAGAGTAGCAGAGAACTCAAAGTGATACCTAAATTCTCGTTGTTGATGCATTTTTAATAAAAATATCAAAAAACGTAATTTCAAATTTTATGTTTGTCGCCATTGTTAGAAAGTTCGGAGTTACATTTTTGACATTTTTATTAAAAAACGAGAATTTTGGTATCACTTAGAATCCGATGTTATTCTCCAAACAACGAAAATAAAAAAAAACAAGCGTTGTTACTTTAAAGTGCATGTTAAAACGAACCTAATATATATAATTTTATTTGTGCAGGCCTGCCAGTCAGGGTTGCAGGCTAGGTTGGCCAATGGACCAAAATGTGGCTTAGCAAATGCCAATGGACAATATCTATTGACAATTTATTCAGAACCTATCATAGTCCATTGCCAACCCTGGTTGCAGGTGGTAAATTTACTATAGTAAAATTGGGTTTGGGTCAAAATCCCGACAGGTCATAATCCTGACAAAAAAATCCCAACAATCAAAAATCCCGACAAATCCCGACAATCAAAAAAAGTGTTTGTTGAGCAATTTTACTATAAAAAATTACCTATACCCTAACCTAACCTAGGCGCACACCCTAACCCTAACCTATGCACTCACCTAATCTCACCCTAACTTAAATAAACAATAATTTTTTGTTGTCAGGATTTGTCAGGATTTTTACTGTCGGGATTTTTTTGTTAGGATTATGACCTGTCAGGATTCTGTTTGTCGGGATTTTGACCAGCACCCAGTAAAATTACGGTAATTTACCAGGTAATTTACCAAAGATGTAGTAAATTTACCTTTATATACTTAAGGTTGAGTTTGTCTATGTAATTTGATTGGCTAAAAAAAAAAAATTTAATCAAATTACATGATTTTATATTACATAAATTTTCTTAAAAATAACTAATGGTAAATTTACCGGTAATTTACCAAACAGCCTGGTAAATTTACCAAAAAATTTTAAAAATTACAGTAAATCAACAACCCTGCTGCTAGAGTTGTTAATGGCTTATATGAAGCCGGCTTTAGCTGCATAATAGAGCCAAGCCAGCCCAAGTCAATGAGCTACAGTAATTGAGCTGCATCTTAGAGTTGTAGCTTAATTTGTGGCTTGAGATATAACTTAGAGCTGCAGCTTAATTAAGGCTCAGCTTAAGCTGTAGCTTCAATAATTTATTTATAAAAGTATAATATTGAGCAGTATTTTCAAAAAAGTTTACTGCTAATTTACTAAAGAGCTCATATATATATAATTCTATTCCATATGCTAATTACATCGGGAAAATTAAATAAGTGCAAATTTGCAAAAATCTGTATTTTTGCAAATTTTTGAAGAATTGTAAAAAATCTGCAAAATTTTTTTAGAATTTGAAGTTTTGCACAGAACTGTATATAATTTCTGCATTTATAGTATAAATTTTGAAGTTTTGTGCAGATTTTCATTTGATTTATTATTTAATTTTTTTGCAAATCTGCGCAGAACTGCTATAAAAAAAAATTCCCGATGTACAAACATCAATTGATACTATTAGAGTGTTGTATTTCTAGCAATAACTACTGGAGCCATAGTTTGAGCTAT
>CAJVPY010004162.1:0-12986 GCA_910591965.1 Dentiscutata erythropus
TTTTTATCATTCATAAAAATGTTTAGTGCGAGAAGTAAAATAATAATTCGTCGCTGAACATGATGATCCATGGCAATATTACTTGCGGTCTTTTTGAAAACTCAATTGATTGTAAAATTTTCAAGACGGGTATAAAAAAAAGGACGCTTGTTGTAAAAAGTTTGTTCAATATTTTTTATTAATAAAAATGTCATATTTACATAATAAGCTTTATCAATTATGCATATTCATCTTAATAATAAACACGCTTGACTAATTTAAACTATTTTTCGCTAGATAAATTTTATTTCCCGATGCATTGATTAAGGCGCTTGAGAACACCCTTGGTTAGTTTAAGCATTTTTGACTAATTAAAATTTTGCTTCCAATCCATTGATCGAAGCGCCTGAGAAAACCCTAAATCTGCACAGATAAGAAATTACAACTGTTTTCATAATTCGAGAGGAAACTTTGCTTGAAGTTTTTAAAAAAACCTCTAAAATTTTAAAAGAATTTTCATGGTCCGATGTATTTCGGGCCAAAATTTAGGATCCTCCTGTAAAAGAATACCATGTTCAAATAAATAATCCGGCTACATTTAATTTATTAGTCATGTTATCTGGTATAGATTTGGAAAGGATCACCAAATTCTTTCGCTTTGGCCTTTAAAAATTAGTGATTATCAATTCATCTGTCCGGTAAAACATCCGATAAAAAAAAAACAAAAAAAAACAAAAAACTTTGGAATTTGGTAATAAACATAGAATGGAGAACTTACAAAGCTAAAATTTTTACCACTTTAAGGTTTCTTTTGTAATTTTTTTTTAAACCAAATTTTATGATTTATGATACTATTTGCTATTACTATTACTATTTACCATTACTATTTATCACTACTATTAATCTTTACGATTTACTATAACTATTATTTTAAAAAACGTGAGAACTTTTTTTTCTAAAATGCTCAAGTAAATTCTACCAAAAAAGAGTATATGTGGCAAATGTTTTGATGATCCTTGGTCGAGAACTTTATAGGAACTTACTTAGCAAGAATAATGAAAAAATTCATGTTATCGCTATAAAAAATTTGTATTACCATTCACAGAAGTACAAACTATTTCCGAATAGGAAAAGAAATAGGAACTAAACTTACAATAGGGTTAAAATTCCCTCTTATATATCAACTTTAATATAAACCCTTGTTAATATCACTATCAACATAATTTAAAACAGGTTCAAATGGGTTGATATTGACGAGGGTTGCCTGTAGTATTATCTAATATTACATCGATATTAAAATCTGTTCAATATAATTGCGTCACATGATGTCCACAGATAACTGCTATCTCAGGTTCAAAAAAGTTTTGTTCTATATCGGCAGATTTGCGGAATGGATCTAAATTAGGGTCCCTGGATTTAACAATTGCAGAATGCATAATAGCGAAATTTTAGGTCGCCGCATTATTAAAATATATGGATCTTAATTTAGGTCAATTCCGCAAACTTGCTGATATATAACTCTATTCTAGAATAGCATTATTCAAAATGCAGCAATATCAAATTTTGTTGTTCCATAATCAAAAATTTTCTCTTCAAATTCATGATCTAAATTTAAGTTTGTTTATTTGCTACTTTTTAGAAAAAGAGATATTTATTATTATCATAATAATTTATATCACAGATGATTATGAAATCAGATGGTGGTAAAATTTGGACCTTGAAATTTTAAAATTTTTTAGGGTGTATTATCCTAGCTTTTTTTAGTATTAGGTTAGAATTTAGAGTTAGAGTTTCTTAGAAAGGTGTATAAGTAGATTTATATTTTTAAAAGTGACCCCAAATTTCACTATTATCCAATTTTACAATTATTTATAACAATTTTATTTACTTATTCTAAAAATGTAAAATTTTAATCAAAGTAGCAGTACATTGTATTTAGCAAAGTCTTGTAAATTTAATGGTATAAATATAAGTGTGCAAATTTATTTGACAAGATTATAAATAAAAGTATGTTGTTTGATAAGTTAAATGAGAAATTAAAGATATCTAAACACAATAAATGTGTAAACAAAATAATATTTCCAATATTTAAATATTAATTAATTATATTATATAGAAATTCTTAAATTTAGATGTGGATGATTTTTTTGGTTTGATTATTTACAAAATTTTTAAAGTATAAGGTATTTACTATATTTACATAGTAACTAAACATTGAATTGAAATTTGTATATAGAGTTTGGGTTTGTATCTTGATTGGAATTTGTACATAGAATTGGGATTGTAAATTGGGTCACATGTTAACTAATTTGGTCTTTATATACAAAATGTTTTAACTAGTTCAAACTATAGTTAATAGTTCTAAAGATCCATACTAGTTTAATTTGAATTGCAATTATAGGTATAGATATGGATACTATTTAAATTAGTTTATGTTTATATTTGTTTAATCTCAAACAAAATTTTTATTAAATATAATCCAAGTGCCAACACTGTTGTATATAGTTTATTTGTATTAAAATATCTTGATATTAAAAAATTTAATATTAGAAGATTTGTATTTACAAAATATACAAATAGATACTTGATTAATGATATTTTATTATTTTATGAAAATGTAAAGGAGATATGCCTAATTTGACGCATGATGATATCTCGAGAACTGTCAATCAGAATTGCATGATTTTGGTATCATTTAATTCATCTTATTAAAATGAATTGAATGATAACAAAATCGTGCGATTCTGATTATTAGTTCTCGAAATACACTATTTAACTAAATAACTCAAGATAGCTATATCTAATTTGATGCAGATAATTTTTACAGTAAAATATCACAAGATATATCAATTTTTAGTACTATTCAATTCATCTCATTGAGACGAATTGAATAACAACAAAATCATACAATTTTGATCGATATATTTCAGGATATTTTATTGTAAACACTACCTGCATCAAATTAGGCCTTATATCAAATTAGAAATATAATTTTTAGACAAACTTTAGTGTGCAGTATCTCGTAATCTAATGATTAGAATTCAGCGATTGTGTCTAGGGTTAGGGTTAGAGTTAGAGTTTATATATAGACTTATATAGACTTATATATAGTTGATAGGTTATATAATACTATTTGATTCATCTCGATGAGACTAATTGGATGTTACCAAGAGCATCTAATTGCAACCAATACATCACATGATATTTATCGTAAATGTTAACTGTGTCAAAATTGGCATATCTCCCTTATTGTTAAAAAAACAAATAAACTATAATTGATTTTTATAGTTCTTGCCTTTTATAGGAAAAGTAAATATTTTTGTATCCTACTATTATTAAATATGAAAATTTTATTATTTAAAGAATAAGTATATACCAAATTTGCAAAATAAAAGAAAAATATATACAGACTTTCTATATGTTTGAAAAAATTAAGCAAACTAGTATAAGAGCATTTAATAAAAAATTTAATTATGCTCTATTAATATTTTTCTATATGTGGGTAAAAATTTCTTACATATTAGATAAAAATAAATTTTATCTTAGAAAAAATAAATTAGAATAATAGGAATTTTAGCTGTATATAAAAACTTTTCAATTCAATTAATTGAGTCTTTATTCAATTTATCTAATTTGATAAAATCTTTATTTATATGAAGCTTAAAATTTAAGTAAAAAGGCCTATTTGAGACTTTTATAAAAATAATTTTATATTAGTCTCAGTCTTTGGTAATACCTTTAATAACATCACCAAATTTTTGTATTCTTTAATCTTTTGCCAAGATACTTTGGGCTTGATACCAGTACTTAAAATAGAAAGTAAGATATTGTGAGCAAAACTACATTTATAAAAGTAAACTATTCTTTATAAAATTTGTTATTTCAAATTTGTTTGAGATCATAAATTATTTGTTTGCTACACTTCACTATTTTATTTTTATTTTTTTAAATCTAAGACTTAATTTTTTGCAGATTAATTGGCATTCTTTATTTGGGTAAGCTAATTGCTTTTCTCTTATTTCATTCATTCAAGTTTTGGATCTTGATATTCTCAATATAAATAATTTCTGAATAAAGAGGATTATCAGTTAATAATTTTTTCCTGAGCTTAAAAATATAATTCAAATAATGAATAATAATTTATTTTTATTAGTAAACTACTATTAAGATAAATATATAAATAACTCAAAAACTATCACAATAGTAAAGATAAATACTGCCAAGAAAAAAGAGCTATTTTAATAAAGCTTAAAGTAGCCATTTTTCTTGTTAGCACTTAAATAAAAATCAATTATATAAAATTTTATTGTTTACTAAATTTTTGTTATATATTCTATTATAAAAAAAATTAAATAAATTAATCATTAAATTTAGTTCAAACCACTATTCTATTCTAAAGATATAAAAAAAATAACTGAGCATGATCAATTATTCATAATTAATCATAAAATAAAAAAATTGATTAATTATTATTTCTATATTATAGATAAAAATAATCAGTTATATAAATATACTCTCCAGATACTCTCCATATATTCAAATAATGGCAAAGGTCTTTATATCATTTGAAAAGCTAAACTTGGACTATTTAATTTTTTATATGTCTTAACTAGCAATAGTAATAGTTGATATAATTTCTTGAAATTGGTAGATATTCTGTACAGAATTCTTTTATTAGTATAGCAATACCCTGGGTAGCTACTAATCCATACACATCAGCTTGTAATTCACTTCTAAAAGAGATAACCCCCTATAATAAAACTCAACCCATTTTTACAAGTTTTACTATGTAAAACAAAATATATCACTTTATTATTAAGTGAATCATTTTAATTAAATGTTTTTGGACTTCTAACTAAAATTATAAAGAAATAATTTTATTGTCATTAAGACTAACAAATTATCCTCTGCAATTATAATTGAAACCAAGGGCATTTACTTAGTAAATACAGTCATCCTCCTCTATAATCATGTGGTTTGTTTTGCACAAAAAAGTTGTGATTATAATATGTTAATAGTAATGTAATTATATAAAGTTTTTTTAATAAATAAATTACTGATGACTTTTTAAAAATGGTCTTATAAAAAGGGTGTGACTATATAGGAGGTGATTTAGAGGAGGACGACTGCACACATATATATATAATTCGCTTTGTGGTGAAGTGGTATTCATCTCTTAATAAATTTTATAATAAATCGCGTTGAGCTTTGATATAGCAATACTATAGTGGTCACTTATTTTGGAGGTAAATTATGTTAACTTACTTCTTATAACTTTAATTTGATATTTTTAAGTTTTTGCTTAAATTCAAAATAAACATCCACAAAATTTTTTTTATCTTTGGTTTGTAAGAGAGAGTGTTAAATCATATGATGGCGGCAATTGAAAATATGCGATCATGTAACATATAACTTTAATTAGCTATTTTAACTAATGACCGAATATCCGTAAGACTGGTTTAAAAGAGCGGTCCTTATTTGATCTTTTCAGGACTGATCCAGGCTTGTCTTGACAGGCTATTTTACTCCGGAAGGATATCCTATGAGCTTTAATATTTCCTCGAAGGGTATTATTCTTGGTAAATTAAAATTCATAGTCATTTCAGGAAGCTCGTAAGATGCAGAGATGTCACATGAAATATTGGACATTTGGGCATTTGGACAATGCCCAATATGCCAAATAATTTGATTGGACATTAATTATAAAAAGAAAAAAAAAACAAGTAACTTTAATAGTAGCTCTTATAAGCTACAGCGCATTATAATATTCATCTTAAAAATTGAAATTATGATACCTGCTTTCACATATTAAATTGGAGTATTTTTGATCTAAATCTTTAAATGTTGTAAATAGTGTATATTATTGTATATTATACAGTATACAATTGTGATGCATATCAGATATGAAAACGATTTGTACAGAGATTTTACATAACATAGTTATGGTACATTATTATTGAATCGATCCTATAAAACTATTAGACAATTGGTCATACGTCCAATTATTCTTATAATTTTTTTTTTGAACATTGTTCAATTCCTTATGGTCCCAAAAGTTATTTGGAAACTGACCAATGACAACTCTGGTAAGTGGTGGTTGAAGTTTAGATCCATCTAAATCTATTATTCCATCTGAGAATAGTGATGGCTTGGCGAAGTTCACGGATAGCTTATTCAGTTTTAAAAAGGTATCTCGGAACGAAGCCTTGATATTTATATTTTGTTACCAGGCTTAATACGTATACAGGTTAATAAATTGTCAAAAAATTTTTTTTTTATTAAATAATTTTTTATTCAAATTTAAACATATTACCTACAATTATTAATTATGCAATTATTTTGTTGGATTATTCAAATATCTGGCGAACCAACACCCACGTATTTTGTTCCTTAATTTAATCTACTATTCATATTTAACAGTTAATACACATTTTTTCAAAAGCAAGTTCCCAAAACATGCCAAAGAACAACTTTAATAAATCGGTAAGTAATAGTTACCTGAAGCTTTCATATTTCGCACTGGGTCTTAATGTGTTTCAACTAATTTTTCAGGAGCCATCATCTCATGATGACAGTTAATCAATCTATATTACTTGTATGAGACAAGTCGCGATGAACATATTCAAAATTTACTACTTTCAGTTCGAATCGTGAAGTCTTCTAATTTAGTATAATATTGTTACATTGTTATAATTGCTAGTGTTACAAATATTTATCTACATCAATATGATTTACTAAAGTGTTCGTGCATCTGATATCATAAAGAAAATTTCATAGTTATGCATAAATACATTTTACGACAGATATCAAGAGCCATTTTAGCCTCTTATTATAAAACTTTTGTAGTGTGCCGAATCCTGCCCATTCAAAAACTAAACTTGATAGTTAGAAACTTTTGAAAGGCCATAAAATTTAAAATCCTTTAGATTTCATAATATGGCAAATTGGATCTGGATGGTTTTGCTTTCAGGCGCGCCATCATCTATCTGTACGTTTGCATGTGACTTCAATAGCTCTATTAACTTCTTAATAAGTGTTGATTTCTCATTGTCTCGTGCATCAGTAGCTTTTCCAATTGGAGGATCGTCTAATCTATATCGGTTGCTCTAATATTTTTGGTAGCAGAATTTTGATAGCTCAATTGGTTTTAATAATTAAACCTTCTTTTAGAATGACATTACTATTTTAGCGTCAACGACACCACCGCAAATTGTTTCAAAAAACTATGTTTATGAATTGATTATTGAAATTTCACAAATAATTATGATATTTGGCATTTCCTCAAGGTCAGATTTAAGAGTCATTGCGTCGATTTCTCTTTGTTTGTCATTAAAAAGAGTTATTGTAAAATAGTAGCTTCGAATTCGCAATAAGCGATTCAAAATTTTCTTTAACTGAATTAGCATGCATTAAACCTTTTAAATCAGATAGGGTAGATATATTTTTTGGCGAATTGTCTTATATTTTCCATCAAACAACAAAATTTAAAAAAAAATTTATAGTAATTGATACTACGAAAAAATTTTTCCTCCTAACTAAAGTCATAATAGCCACCTCAGCAGCAGTGACACGGTCCATTAAAGAGCTACAGATATTTTGTTATATAGACATTCTCATAAATCTTTAATATAGTCATTATAGTTGTGACTAGAGGTGCAGGCAAATTTCAGTAGCATAATAAAGTTACGGTAAAAATGCCATCATTATTACATATTACAGTGATAAATACGACAAGTTAAGGCAAAGGGCTACGGCATCATTGGAACGATTTGCCTGCATCACTAGTTTTGACAGTCGAGATCAGAAGCAATTATGGTTGAGATGTATATCCAATGGCTTTAATCGCACCCCCAGTATTCTTGATATCAGAGTTGAATTAATTTTATATATTTCTGGTGCTGCATTAAAAGTTTCCCGAGCTAAAGACTCTTATGATAATAGCATTTATTATAAAGAAACGTGTCAATTTATTGACTTTTTCAAATTAGTTGATGTATCGAATATTATGTAAAAATTTTTGAAATTTTATAACTAATGTAAATATGTTTGGGTGGTGCGCATTTCGCCGACAATCGCTTCACCGACAATTAATTCACAAACAAATTCATTTCACTGACAATTAACTTACCGGCAAGTTCGTTTCGCCGACAATTATTTCATTTCACCGACAAAGTAATTCTGGCTATTATTGTTAGTGTCAGGGTTAGAATTAGAGTAAAGGTTAGTGTAACTATAAAAAATACGTGTCGGTAAGTTAATTGTCGGTGAAATGAACTTGTCGGTGAATTAATTGTCGGTGAACTAAGCTGTCAGTGAAATAACACGTATCCTTTAGGGATCGCTTTTTAATGATTTTTATTTTTTTTAACATGATTTAATAAAATGTTTTAAAACATTGTTGATTATGGCATTGATGGTTGGATTACTGCATCTAATTGATTAATTTCAACGTCAGTATCGCCGTGAAATTTTATTTTCTCAATCGAATATGCATATGCAAATACACTATTTCTTACATCAGCCAGCCATAACCGCATCAGTATTATTAATCATGGCATCAATATCAGTGATGATTATGTTTAATCATTTGCCATCCCTAGTATCCTTTTCATCATGGTAATCATTTTCTTTATTATTTCATCTTTAATTTTCTTATATTTATGTCCTAAGGAATACGGACAAATGTTAATAGTAAGAAATAAAATAAAGGTTTGCTATTACCAGACATGTGTATTATTTATATAAGCCGTATCATCTAGCTTTTATCACAATATCCGGTTCCAATCAATAAAAAGTCAATTATTCCCGGTACCTATTTATACTTCTATATTATTTTTTTCGCTTATTGCCCAGATCTTAAATTCGGGCTGATACTATATATATCGAATTTTTTAATTATTAAATGAATGCTAGTTAAATGTTAACCAAAGAAAAAAGCCTTGTGATTGTAGTATAGCTAAACTAGAATTTTGCGTTCACCACTTAAAATACATCACATTTTCATGAACATAGCGAATTATTTTATTTTTCGATTTTTCGTGTTTGGCTACTTGATGTACTGCACAAATTACTTCATACAAATTTCAATCTAGCGAATTTGCGTACCTAAATTAATTCCAACTATCTAGGGACTGATACATATTATTGATATCTATATCGAAAACCTATACAACCCAGCTAACACTACCAAAAAGGTCTAATGCCGATTACACACGAATTGATCTAACAACCTGTAAAAAATATAAAAATACTGTATTACAAGAAATCATTACCTAAGATTACATGAGAATAGAAAGAAGTCAGATAACTGTTAAAATTTTTTAAATTTTTTTTTTAAAATAACGTTGCGTAAGTCGATTTGAATTACTAAACATTAAATTTTCAATTAGAATACCTAAGTTATAAGAGATCCGTTCATCCTCCACATTATTGACGCTGATCACATTAATCGTTCTATTTATTGTTTCATCATCTTTTAAGCTCCCATTAGATAAAGATTACTTTCTTATTCAATGACTGTTTCATCATCATATTCATAGATTCCATTATCTTATCGCATACTTCTGTCTGGTTTTTAAATTGATATCTTCTTTTTGTTTGACTTTATTCTATTTTGACATTAGTAAATGACTTGAGGCATCTTAAAAAAGTTACTAATTTTTTAAATTTCTTATAACACTATTTTTAAGGTCACAACCAATCTTAATTTTCGTATCTTCAAATGTTTTATGATTTTGGTTTTGTCTTTTTGGATGGGTATTACGAGTAAAGTTATAATTTCAATTTTTTTCGTCCTGATTGATAACTGTTCTAACTTCATCAATCGTTCTACTTTTTCGCTTCATTGAAAATTTCTAAGTATTTAATTTTATTAATTAGTGCTAGATACTAGGATGTTCAAGCAATGTCTAATAGGATATAACTGGTAATGTGCGCAGCAGACCTACCATGAATTAGACCAAGGCGTAAAATAAAATTAATTAAATACGATTTTTTTTTTTCAAATGGTTTGGCTGCTTATTATAAATATGAAGTGCGTATGCATTTTATATATTTTTTTTTTCATGATATAATCCCAGTCGTTCACTATATCTGGAGTTTATTAAAAGTTTTAAAATGGTAGAATGTATATAAGCTTGTTGTGGAAATTAAAATTAATTTAGAAGCACATAACAATACCTTTTATCACAATCTCGGATAAGGCTCTCACCAGCGCTGTATAAGCCATGAAACGGGTTGTACAGCTTTTACCAATTCATTACATCCTTGCTTGACCGTCAAATCGCTTTTTAAATTTTAAGCGTACACTTTTAAATCGGTTTAACTTTCGAACGAATATAGCTTTACGGTTTCGGCACCAACCTTAGGAATCAAAATAAAAACTTGTCATCACTCCATTTTTTTTCACAGTATATTTTTAAAGTCTCCAAGTTATTCCACATCTTCGTTTACTTAATCATGGAAAATATGTTTTGGGAGATGAATTGTCTTTTTAAAACTTTACTTCATTACAGGTAATGATTTTTTGCCTTTGTTTTCTTATACCTACATTAATAACTTTTTATACGAACTTAGTCTTTGACATTATGAATAAAAACAACACATAGAATCTATAAATCAACGAAGTTCAACGAACAACTAACCTAGCCGAAGACTTACTTCTGAATTCATGAATTGTAAAGATTAAGACTTTTCTCTTATTCAAACCCTTTTCTCTTGTATATTTGTCCATATGAGCCTATTTGAATTGGCCAGATCCTTCTCTGTCGTATAGTTTTCCAACCATGAATTATTTAAATTCTACAGGTCATTTCACTTGTACGTTTCGTTACATGGACTAGTGTGCTATTTAATTTTTCTACATAACACAATGAAGTATAAAAGTATAAACAGTTTATTAAAAATTTTAGTTAAAACTAATTCTAAAACATTATTAGTGCTACGAATATCATGGGCGCAGGAATCTAGCAATAGATTAAAGCTAAAAAAAAATAAAATTAAAAATAAATAAATAAAAATTAAAAAAATTCTAATGCTTCAAGCCGAGGAAATTAAGTGAATGGAGCTGCCGGATTCGAACAAGGATTTCCACAGTGCAGCCCCCATTATGGGTCCCGTCGTCACCGTTAATCCACATCAGAATAATTTCTGACTTTTCCCAATAATTTGGTCCAATTTTTGCGATTTTTGTCGATCTGACCCCAAAAAACTTGCTTAATTCTGGTTTTAAACCAAGTCATGCGCCTGCTCATGCGCTGGGAGTTTGTTTTAATATTTCTTGTTAAGGTTTATTGGTTGACAAGAATGTTCTTTCGTACAAACTAATCGTGCAAAGCATATTGAATAAACATACAGACGAACATTTAACAATATTGCTGTACTAAGTAAGGGTGTTCTTATGCACTTCACTCAATGGATCGGAAGTAAAATTTTAATTAGTCAGAAAATTAAATAAATTAACCAAATGAGTTACCATTTTGATGAAAAATTAAGCGAGACACAAACCACCTTTTTTCTTCAAAAATTTACCATTGATAAAGGTCGCACAAGCTTTATTTTTACATATTTTATATATTAAACATAATAAGCAATTTATTTTCAAGAAATTTCTAACTGATGTAAAAAGATAGTCACTTTATTTTAAATGTTCGAAGCTTTTAAAACGATAAATTAATATAAATACAACAATCTTTTAACGTTTAACCAAAACATAATGAATACTGTTTTCCATTTTTCACTCATTTAAATTTTAAATCTTCTCAGTAAAGACCTAAAACTAAAAGGTTAGGGTAGATGTTTTTCCATATATGATGGATAGTAAAGAAATTTAAATTGTTAAATTTACCAAAAGGGGAAGCCGACATAACTAAAGTTGAAACTTTAACTGTTGATTCTAAAGAAATTTTTTTATTAGGTTTTTTATGTTATAAATGAACATGAAAAAACAGAAAAAGTATGTACAAGCATTTAATTCTATAAATATCATCATCAATTATAGTGTTTGAGTGTCATCACGATTATTATCTGATCAATTGATTTAGGTCGCTCTCAAGCGTCAATCTCAATGTGATTAGCAAGTGATTGTAATAATGCTCAAGCATAATTATATTTGCAAAAAATTTTTGCTGAAAAATTGAATATGCAATTTATGACATAATTGTAATCTTCTCAAGTGACAATTTCGATGTGATTAGTGAGTGATCGTACTAGTGTTCATCTATTATGATTAATTAAAATTACCATTGAAATCAATATTTGAGCAGTCCCTATTGATTTTTATTATTTGTCAAATGTCATTGTCAAAAATTAAAAAAAAAAGAACAAAAAATAAAAAAAAAGAACAAAAATAAAAAAAAAGAGTCTATCCAAAAGAAAGAAACAGATGTTACTGGTTATCGAAATTCTAGTAAAGCCTCAATTTTTTTTTTATTTTCTATAAAAACTTAATGCAAGAAGTAAAATAATAATTTGTTGCTATCAAAGATGACGGACCATGGCAAAGCTGCTTGAGTGATCTCTTTGAATACTCTATTGATCGTAAAATTTTCAAAGCAGGTATAAAAAAATGGTCTGGTGTAAAAAGTTTGTTGATTGAAATGAAAATTTCATTTAATGTCTTTTACTAATAAAAAACTTTTTATTACGTAATAAACTTTATTAATTTACGCATATTCATCGTAATAACTGATAATAGGCAATTACTAATTTTACGTAACCCGGGGGAAATCACTGGAGGTACTATATCTCAAAAAACGTACTAAGTAAATGGGATCGGGTACTCTAAGTAAAATGTTCAGGGCCCCTGAAAACCTCGCGAGAACTGAAATCGGAACCTTCTATTATATTACAGTCAGGGATTGTTGAAAGTTGTGTAACGCAGATCATTCCGTTTTTTGGCAAAGATCTGCAATTCTGTAGTACAAATTTTGGCCAAATTTTGGCCAAATTATTGACACTTTTGTTATTTATTACATAACGGCTTTATAAAGCCTCAGGGATCCCCAGGG
>CAJVPY010004163.1:0-12985 GCA_910591965.1 Dentiscutata erythropus
AAGTTTTACTATATATTTATTTTATTTTAAAATTATATTTAAAAATTTTATAAGTTTATTCCTGTGCATTATTGCACGGGTTTACAACTAGTTAAAATTAATATACCTTTTCAAAAACAAATGATATTTAAAAAAATTTTGATAGTTTAATAGTTTATACATAATAAAAGTCTAGTTCCAAGATCTTAACAACAATAACAACAAAAAAAACTTTTAAAATATAAAATACTGTAAATTACCTATACTATATACAGTATAAAAGGTTCAATTATTTAACTAATAATATAAATTATTGCACTTTGCAATATTATATAACCCCTATAACTATTGCTTTTTTTTTTTAATAATGATTGTAATTGTGCTTTTAAAGTTGGCAAGATTTATCATTTGAAGTTAAAAAATAATTGTCACACAATTCTGCAAAAATTCGAATTAAGATCTTAATACATTATACGTTCAAGAAAACACCGAAAACATTTCTTATATCAAGTATTTTAAGTTCAAACATCTCAAAGGTGGTCACGTCTCCATTATGAAAAAGACAAAAGACAACAATTTTTTATGCTTTAAAAAGTATTAAAAACGATGAGTCATGTGCACGCGAAATACGCGATAAAAATCAAATTTTAAATTTCAAGTTCTATTTATATATAATTTTCTAAATAAATTAAGCTAAAGTTATCATTAAAAGCAGAGGCAGAAATCCAAAAAAGGTTTTTATAGTAAAAAAAGATTTTTTTAAAAAAATTATAATCTCATAGCATTTCTGCATTATAAAATTACAATAAGTTCTATTTTTTACTATGAAATTTACTATTTATTGTACCCTTCAGAGGGCAATTACCCTTAAATCTTTTATATTGTACATAATTGCCTTAAAATTTAACCACTATAAAAAAACTTTTTTAAAATAAATAAATTTATATATTCCAATGTATTATAAGCCAGCACATATATATATCTTTTTTACTTAGGCAAGCACTAAGCTAAAAGCATTATACAATATACAAAATTATAAATTCATAATTATCAGCATAATATAAGAAAGTATATTCATCTCGCTCATCTATCTACTTCTCCGAACACAATATCCATAGTACCAATTACTAATTCAATAATAAAAAAAGGTTTGTGTTAATTAATATTATACATATTAGATGTAGATTGTCTATAAATACCTGTGACCATATCAGGAATATAATGTCCGCGAGACATAAAGTCCGATCCTGCAAGATGAGCAAAGCCTGGAGCACGGATCTTACATCTATATGGACGATTCGTTCCTAAAAATATACGAAATTATGATTATAATTTTCAATTTAATGCTGCAGAGTTATGAGAACCAACGAAGCTCACCATCGGAAACCAAAAACACGCCAAATTCTCCCTTGGGGGCCTCAATTGCAGTGTAAGTTTCACCAGGAGGAACCGAGTATCCTTCCGAGTACAATTTAAAATGATGAATTAATGCCTCCATATTCTCTTTCATAGATGCCCTACTTGGTGGAGCTATTTTCCAATCATCAACTTTCACGGGTCCAGGTGGCATAATGTTCAAACATTGATTAATAATCCTCAAACTTTGTCTCATCTCTTCAACACGACAGAGATATCTATCATAACAATCACCAGTTGTACCAATTGGTACATCAAATTCAACTTTATCGTATGCATCATAAGGTTGAACTTTACGCAGATCCCATTTGACACCAGAACCACGTAGCATCACCCCAGAAAAGCTGTAATCCAATGCATTTTGCATGGTAACGATTCCAATGTCTTTTGTACGGTTTATCCATATGCGATTTCCCGTTAGTACCTCTTCGACTTCGTCAACGCGAGCGCTAAATTGAGTAGCCCATTGATAAATGTCTTCCATTAAACCTAAAGGTAAATCTTGTGAAACACCTCCAGGACGCACGTATGCAGCATGTAAACGAGCACCGGAAACACGCTCATAATATTCCATTAACTATTGTAGAAATAACAATACATAAATGTACCGTTCGTTATATTATATAAATCGGGATAATTAAAAAATAAATTGAATAGTTTAAATAGAGTATGAATTCATCAACCTTTTCACGTTCCTCGAACATCCATAAGAAAGGGGATAATGCACCAATATCTGAAAAAGTATATTATATATAGTTATACGTAATTGATGTCAATGGAATCTTTCAAGCCAAATCCATTCTTTTGAGCAATAAAATTAGAACTTTTAAGAAATGAATAATTGAAAATAAAAGGTAAATAACTGAACAATAATTACCCAATGCATGAGACATAACAGCCATTATATGATTCAAAATTCTAGTAATTTCTCCAAACATAGTCCGAATAACCTTTGCCCTATCAGGAATTTCAATATTTAACAACTTTTCGACAGCCAATGAATAACATTGTTCATTGGTCATCATTGAAACGTAATCTAGTCGATCAAAATAAGGAAGGGCTTGAAGATATGACTTATACTCGATAAGCTTTTCAGTTCCACGATGTAAAAGACCAATATGAGGATCTGCACGAATAATTTGTTCACCCTTCAATTCTAGAATCATACGAAGTACACCATGGGCAGCTGGATGCTGAGGACCAAAATTAATGGTAAAACCTTGCTTTGTGGACGCTTCTTGTGGATCGGTCCATTCTTTTTAAAATTTAATTATCAATTATTAAATATAAAAAACGAATTAAAAAAAAAAAAAAACTATATTTTTTTATACCAATTTCTTCTTCCTCTTTGCCAACTATGGAGTCTAAATATTTGAAGAAAAATATGGATAAGAACATAATATAATCAAATTGATAAAATAATTAAAAATGAAACGTACCATTAAGTCCCTCAAGTATATATTCATCGGTCTCTGCATCTGGAGCAACACGAGATGGCAAGGGAGTATTGATAGCAATAGCGTAAGGGTTATGTTTATGTTTTTTCTTTTTTACGTCTTCTGCAACACTTGCGTTATTTCTAGCTAAAACATTGCTACATAAAATTAATTTTTGAGCAAGCTGTTTTCTTTCGAAGACAGTTATGGATCGAGAACGAAGTAGATGAATCTTGCATAAAGTTGGAATTTGCCTGATTAAAGTCATAACAAAAAAAGTATGTTGAACAGATGTTTGATAAACTATCAATTTTATAGATAACGCATTGCCACATGATTACTGATCTGTATTTTAAATATGATTGGCTAATTACTAAAATGTATATACGTAATTGAATAAACGAAATCAAAAGTTCAACCCTCTATATTCTAAGTTTATTTTAGTACTATTGAGACAATCTAATATATATATTTACAGTATCTTCTAATAAAAATCTCATATTTGATGTTTTCATTTATAGAAATATCGGGATATAATAATGAATACGCAAATTTCATAAATAAATTGAATTTAATTATCAATCAGCTAGTATATAAAACTCTAAGATGAACTTTTTTAAGAAAAATTTGAAAGCAGAGTTACTGTTTTAAAAAGCTATACTGTACATGCTATATAATAACCAATTAAATGTTTATGAAATACAATTGTCTAATTTTTAAAAGGTAACGATTTTTCTTTCATTAAAATTTAAAAAGTGCCTATGCTATATATTCAATCACAAATTTTTGCTTCATTATTATATTTGGGTTATTTTACGAAGCGTTCTTTGGCATTTACCATGTTTTTAAAGAAGTCAGTTGTATTTTTCGTAATTGACTTGTATTAAAAGAATTACGAGAACCCTTAATTTGCTAGGAACATGCATAAAACGAACCGCATAAATTCGTATAAAAAAAAACCATATAGCATTTATTGTTAAATTGATACCGCAGATTAGATGTGATAACCAGTTTAAGACTATATATGTACGTACGTACGTGCGTACCAAAAAAAAAATTTTCAACTAAAAAAAAATGCCACCACAAAATTTTATCATTCTTGGGGGTGGCATCTCTGGTTTAACAGCAGCATGGTATTTGGCCCGTAATGCACCATCCTCAACAAAAATTACATTGTTAGAAGCATCGAATAGATTTGGAGGATGGATACAAAGTACTCGTGTTGGAGAAGAAAGGATCCTTTTTGAACAAGGCCCTAGAACCTTGAGACCTAGTGGATTAGGTGCATATATTATACTGGATATGGTAAAAAATTAGTATTTGTAACCAAAAAATGTTCTTACATTTTATAAATTTTGCTAATTTCGCGCATATATACGTAATTTGGACGGTTAAAATATATATTAAGGCAGCAAAATTGAATTTAACAGGGTACATTCATGCAGTTGGTAAAAATGAGCCAGCTGCGAAAAATCGTTATTTATATTACCCGGATCGTCTCATTCAACTTCCAGGGGGTGGCTTATTTCCAGGTTTAAAAAGTATTGTACAGAATAAATTTATGTTATCTTCATTATATTCAGTAATACGTGAACCATTTATCAAACCACTCAAAAATTTGGATGATGAAAGTATTCATAGTTTTATTTCCAGAAGATTTAATTCAACGTTGGCTGATACATTGATGAGCGCACTTGTTCATGGAATTTACGCAGGTGACATAAAGAAACTTTCGGTTAAGTCCACATTTAAACAAATGTTTGATATGGAACAAATCTATGGATCGGTAATTAAAGGCACGATTAACAGTAGAAAGTTATCTACACTTTCTCAGAAGGATCAAAATTGGTTAAATTTACTTTGTGAAGAGAACAAAGATCTTTTCGCATTTATGAGCACTACGAGTCTTTATTCTTTTGCAAATGGTATTGAACAATTGGTATATGCTATTGTTAATGATTTGAAGGATAGAGAAAATGTAACTATAAAGACGTCACATCATGTAAAAGAATTGAAATTTGATAAAGAGATAGAAGTAAGTAAACATTTTTGAGTTATACTTGTGTTCTATTCAATTGCATGCTTCTTGAATGAAAAAATAGGAAGGAGTTTTTCTTATGATTTGTAACTTTTTTTTTTTTTAGGTCTGTACAAATGATGGGTCATTCAAAGCTGATCATATTATTAGCACCATTCCATCACACGAATTGGCATGTCTTCTTCCTGATCTTCCATATTTAACATATAATCCTTCAGTAACGGTTGCAGTTGTAAACATTGCATATGGCCGGCAAAATTTGCTGCCAGTAAAAGGATTTGGATATTTAATTCCACATACAACACTAAGCAATCCATATCATGTCCTTGGAGTGGTATTCGATTCTGATGCCATGCCCCATCAAGATTATAAAAAGGATAAATACACGAAACTTACGGTAATGATGGGAGGTCATTATTATAATGATCTTTCAGAAAACGATTATCCAAATAAAGATGAACTGTTAAGTAAAGCAGTTGAAACAATAGAAAAACAATTAGGGATATATTTAACTCCCTTACAATGCATGGCAAAAATTCATAGAAAGTGTATACCACAATATTATGTTGGGCATTATTCCAGAATGAAAGAATTACATTATATGATCAAGAAAAAATATGGGAAAAGGTTGAGCGTTGGAGGAGCGAGTTATTTTGGAGTTAGCATTAATGATTGTGTTACTAATTCTGCAAGATTGGCACTTGATTTGCTTAGAAATGATGGAATTGTTACTGGATTGGAAAGAGTTGAAGGAGATTGAATTAAATTTACGGTTTAATTTTAGTAAATAATTTAAACTAATCAAAGTTCAATATTTAGCTAGATCATTAAAAAATACCTTTTTAAACAATACTTAATATTTCATCAAAGTTTTCAATTTTTGCAAAAATATTTAATTCATTTGTGTTCCGTGTCACCTTTCAATTATTAATCGACTTGTGTCGTTTGTAAATTTGAAAATAATTTGTTATTTTGCAATCGGTAAACTACTTAATCTTTTATATAATAATTTTTTAGCTAAGACATTGATGAAAAAAAGAAAAATTACTTATGTATATTTATTAGGGCGTTCTCAAGCGCCTCAATCAATGAATCAAAAGCGTCGGGAAACAACTTTTATTTAGCGGGAAATATTTCAAATTGGTCAAATAGTGTTTATTCATCTCCGGCATCAACGAATTATTATTTTACTTCCCGCACCAAAAATTTTTATGAAAAATAAAAAGAAAATCGCGAAACTCCCCCCAAAACAATAACGAATACTTATCATCTCTTAGCTTATTTACTCAAAATAGCAATAAGTTTAACTATTCCGTCAATAACCTTTTCATTTGACACAATAACCCAATATCAGCGACTGCCTACAACTAGTTGATCTTGGGTTAATATATTTTATTCATTTAACTGACGATGAGGGTTATAATTTTTGAAACCTCTAAAGCTCTCCTGTTGTTCTTGTCAAGAAGAAGGATGGCAAAAATTAAGATTCTGTATAGACTTTCGAAATTAAATAATATAACAACAAAATGACAATAACATTTGACAATTAAGAACCAATAAAGGACCGCTCAAGTATCGATTATTTTGATTGATTACGCATCATTACAATCACTCACTAATCAGATCGAAAATGGTGTTTGAGGTTCAATTATCATATATCTAAATTACATACTCGAATTTTCAACAAAATTTTCTATTGAAAATTTTGTTTAAACGTTTAATAATGATTATGATTACATTGGGGTATGCTGCATACTATGTAAATTAAAACTATAGTATATTAAAAAATTCTTTCACAATTAAAAAAAAACGGCTCTGTAACTTTGTAGGGACATAATACTAGTCTGTGCAAAATTTTATCCAAAACGATCGAATCGTCAGGCCCGTGTAGGGCAACAAACCCCAAAATATGTATGCATTAGAAATATTCAAAAGCATAGGTAGAAATAAGCAACCACTTATGTGTGATCAAGATTCTGGTATACAGGTTAATTTACTGTTACTTGAATATTATCGTTATCGTTATTTAAAATAACTAGCATATATGTGCTATCGCTATAGAGTATTTATCTAATTAATTAAATAAATTATAAAATCAAATATAATATAAAATCAAAAAATAATAATGGTTTAAAAAATTACTTGTAGCTTATAATATTATTTATAAAACCTCTTTCATATTTTAACAAAAAAATTTTTTACTAAATTTTGAATTAAAATTTTTTGTTAAAGCTTTTACCCAAACCTTAACTTAATCTTAATGCTAACTCTAAACTAGTAAGCTTTTATTTATTGGTTTGATTTTATATTATATAAATAATATAATTTTTATATTTATAATAAGTAATTAAAAATATAATTAATAAATATAAAGTTGTATTACTAAATAAATAAAAAATTTACTAATTTACTTATTAGTAAATTATAAATAAATTAATATTATAAGTAATTTAAATTTAATTCAATAATTTGACAATTATTTTGGTTAAAATATGCAATTATTATAAAATGCACCTATGGTGTTTAGCACTATATATAATTGTTTTTAATAAAATTTAAAATTATAGTGCATTTTTATGAATTTTTTTTTTTTATATATTATAATACATTTTAGATATAAGGTTTTAATTTTAGTTGTTGTAAAGTTTTTGGGAGTTCTAAACATTTTTACTTAAAATACTCAATTCACTTTACTTAGTATGTTTTTGAGAAATAGGTACTTATAGTATTAAACACCATAGGTACATTTTAGTAAACCCAAAAATATATATATAGTTAGCTCTTGTTATAGTTACTTTTGATATAGTTACATTCTTAATTTTGATACCACTTTGCGGAAATTTTACATTTTTGCAAAAGTGACAAAATATCCTAAATTTAGTATAAATTATTTATAATATAAGCCTATAAACAGGAAATTTTCATAGCAAAGCTTCTTACTAGCACTATTAACAAGGTTGTGATAAGGTTTTTTAAAAATTAGAAAATTTTTGTATATACTCAGTCAAAAAGCCTCATCAAAACCTTGTTAATAGTACTAGTAAAAAGCTAAATTAGTGCTTTGCTTGAAAATTTACTGTTAGAGACCTATATTATTAATAATTTACGCTAAATCTAGAATATTTTGTTGCTTTTACAAAAATGTAAGATTTTTGCAAAGCATTTGATTCATCTTAATAAAGTGATTTAAATAATATCAAAATTATTAAAATAATTACAAAAAACTATTTGTAATACAAGATTTATTGTAAATAGTTTTTTGTGATTATTTACAATCTAATAATTCAAATTTGATAATTTTAATATCATTTAAATCACCTTATTAAGAGAATTAAATAGTATCAAAATTATAAATTTAGATTAGTTTTTTGCAAATATTTTATAATCTATTGATCCAAATTTGATAATTTTGATATTATTTAAATCATCTTATTAAGATAAAATAAATGGTATTAAATTTGAATTACTATTTATTAAAATAATTAAATTTTTATTAAATTTATTTAAATATTAATATTTTATAGTGATCCAAATTTAACAATTTTGGTATTATTAGATCTATCTTAATGAGATGATTTGGATAATACCAAATTTATATCTATATACAAGCTAGTTCTTGTTTTATTTGTTCATATGAGTATCTATTTCAAATCAGTGTTATATTTGACTCATTTTTTTTGATGAACTATACATAATTAGATTTTTTAATGCATCCTATTAAAAAGAGAGTGAGAAAAAGTTATTGCTATATATATAAACTATTTGGTGACCCATCATACCCTCTGTAGATATAGTAAAAATTTTTTAACAAACATATGAAATTATTTCTAAAAACTTAAAAGTGCTAAAACCCAAAAGAGCAAAGCATTGAAAATATTTATTTAAAAAAAAAAAAAAAAAATTTTTACTCATTACATTAGATAGTTAAAATTTTTAACCACCCTGATCAATGGTTTTGTCCAATGGGAAATTTGATTAATAGATCATCTGATTTTTCAAAATTTAGATTTTTTGATTTTTTGATAACAGATGAATATAAATCTACATGTATATATGTAACTAAAATTTTGTCTTTCTTTCACACTCATTTTTCACAAATGATGAACACATTATCTCAGAAATGCCTTGAAAATATTTTAAAAACATCAACTTCTACAAAACATTATATTCATATGCTCAAATAAGCTGTTGTATACAACATCAATTCCTTTATTGTAGCACAAGCCAAAGTTTGAAAATGAAATAGTTATGAACATCTTACTTGTAACATTAAATATTCAAGAAAAAATATATTAATATATTATGGTGTTCTACTTTTTTCCAAACTTGAAAATCCATTATTTGAATATACAAAATATATCACCCAGTAAAATATAATCTTTACAATGGAATAAGAAATTGGCTTGCCTAGCATAAAGAAAACAATGATGTCAGTTACAAAATTGCAATAAAATATTCTATATTAAGAATATTGTTACAAATAGCTATTAATATTGAATATATGTATATTGAAAAAGTGAATTTAAAATAATAATTAGAAATCCTAAGACTATCTCCATTGACTTATATTTCTCGCCTGACATTAGTAATAATTTTAGAGTGAAATCAATAAAAGCTTTTTCAAATAATCTTAATAAAAATTCAACCTTGAATTCTTTGAACATTATGACAATTGACACTAGAGGTATAAGAATATTAATCATAGCTATTTGTAGTAAAGCATCTAATATTAAAAATTTAGGTTTTTATAATCATCAAATTGGTTACAAATTAGAGAATAAATTAGCATTATTTATTAAGCAAACTACCACATTGACTTCTTTAAGTTTATATAAAATTCAAGAAAATACAGAGTATAAAGTTGGTAAATATCTGGGAAATGCCCTTTATATAAATAATTCCTTAAAGATTCAAAATTGCCATTGTGGTCTTAAAGTTGACAAAGCATTGGCAAAGCTCTTTGCACTAATATCATATTAACTTCATTAGACTTAAGTTATAATAACATTGGGCCCAAATGTGAAAAAAAAACTAGCTTTTTTACTTAGTAAAAATTCTACTCTGAAATACTTGAACATTAGCAATAATAATATTGGTTAGCGAGGTGATATAGCAATGAATAGAAATCTTTTATGAATTCTAGCTTAATGTCATTAGAAAATAGAATTGAATTTGAAATAATTTTTATCAATTAAATAGAAATTTTACAATAGTTCAAAATAATTTCTTTAAGTTAAATAGAAATTTTACAATATTGTAATTTGATTCAAATAAATATTAATAAAGTATATACTTGCAACTTTTATTAGAAATATTTGAATAATAAAAGTTGATTTATTTTGTGTTATGAAATGTTTTTGAATTAGTATTCTAATTGGCACTATAAATTTTTATTTGTACTCTAAATACAAAACAATATTAAAAATATGATAAAATTAAGCGAACAATGTTAGAGGTCTGTAAATTATACTTATAAATTTTATTTGCTCTCCAATTTAAACTTAATACAATAATTAAATATACAAATTTTATTATATCTATTATAAGGAATTTATATAATAAAGTCATATATTGGCTTGCTCTACAAGAGAGAAACAATGTAAGATATAAAATTGTAAAATGTTCCTATGAATTAAATATTTCAAATTTATGTATTTTTAAATTACTTTATTTAAGTATGTAGAAGACAAAAATGTTTTCAAAATTTTCTATTTAAAGTTATTAGCCAAATGTTTAATAAATAAAATGTCATGATCAAAGAATGCAAACCAAAAATTTGATCTTTTAACTAAAGGTTAGTTATAATAATGTACATATTTGTATTTTAAATTTATAATTATTAATAATTTTCTTTATAGAAAACATGTGGTTCTGAATATACTTCAAAATGTTTACTGACATAAGATTAAACTTAATTGGCTTTCAAAAGGTGGATCAGAAGCTAAATTTAATTATTGTGAAAAATCTATATTATAGTCTGTAATTGAAAGATTTTATAATTAGTTGATTATTTAATACAATGTAAATTATTTTTTAATGTAAAAAAAAAAATCTATTATATTTCAGGTATTCACATATTAAATAGGCATTCTTTTGCAATATAACAAAGTATATCATATACCTTTGAAGAATTAAAGCAGATTTAAATCATAATCAAAGTGTTCAAGCATTCTAATAATACTGAAGTTGGTAATTCTTCATTATATAATACAGGTTTGCAAATTTAAATTGACTATTCATGTAACTTATATTTTATTTATTTATAATGAGTTATAATTAATAAGCACAATTTTATATATATTCTCAGGAAACCATTATTTATATTATAAAGGATAGAAATGTGAAGATTAATCTCTTGACTGTTATTATTTCAAATGAAGATACCTGAGATTAACAAAATATATTGATATCTGATAGAAAAAAAATATATTGAATATAAGAGGAATTACTTTCTAATTACCTTTGTGAAATTAAAAACATTGTTATAAACAAATTTAATAAATTGTAATACAAATATTCAAGTAAAATATATTGGCAAAACTATTTATTTAAGGTTGATTAGTTAAAGATATACACTATTAATTATTAAAGTTAAATAAAAAAAACTGGTTAAGTCTTAAAAATTTCTAATAATTCTAATAAATTTGATATAAAAATTTTTTTTAAACAATAATTTTGAACTCATTAGTCATCAGAAAATTTTAAATATAGATAAGTAGCGATTACTATCAAATATTTGATAACTATCAATAATTCTTATCGATAGTTACCAGTATGGGTAATTATTAACGATAATTACTATTATCGATTTAAATTATTAATTGTTAAATTTCGATAGTCAGCTCTTATCGATTGTTCTTGATAAATTTTCTATTGATAGTAATCGATTAGGTAATCAATTTAAATCAATTAAATAATACCTAATCAATTACTATCAATAGAAAAATTTATCAAAAACAAATTTAAAGTTGGCTATTGAAATCTAACAGTAATTGATTTAAATCGATTACTTAATCGATTACTATCAATAAATAATTTATCAAAAACAATCAATAAGAGTTGACTATCGAAATTAACAATTAGATTTAAATCAATAATTGTAATTATCGTTAATAATCACCCATACTGGTAACTATTGATAAAAATTATTAATAGTTATCAAATATTTGATAGTAATTGCTACTTATCTATATTTAAAATTTCCTGATGAAATTGCAAAACAAGTTTAAAACAATAGAGCAGCTACTTGCAATGCACTTCTAAAATTTGCCCCAGTTAAACTAAAGAATTTGGGTAAGGTAGTACACCTCACTGCTACTTTAAGTGAGTTTAATATAATAAATACAAGTAAGGAGTGAACAGAAAACAGAAGCTTTGAAGAAAAAGAAGAGAAATAGATAAATACAAAATAGCAAAAATATACTAGTTTTTGGTTAACAAAAGAAGAAAACAAAAACAAAGAGTCTAGAGTTGGAGTGCTAGTTAATCAGAAGTAGTCAAAGCATGTTAGCAAGATAGTAAAATATAGTCTATATGCACTTAAAATAGAGTTTTTCTTCAAGAAGATAGCAATACAAGTTTGGGTACTTTATTTGCTATTTGCAGACAAAAAAGTTAATAGAGAAACCCAAAAACAGTAATAAAAGAGATCTGTAAAAACAAGATTAACATATATATATATATTAGGAGATTTTAATATATTAAGTAGTACAAACTTAAACACAAATAACAAAAGACATACAAGTTAGGGGCTTGGCAAAACATTACTAGAGTGGCTTAAATAGAGATTTCATAGATATATATCGTTATTTAAATCTCTATAAAAGAAACTATATTTGGCAAAGAGAAGATTTCTTATCAAAAATTAATTATATAGATAGAAGAAAAAATGCAAGATATAGTAAATGAAGCAGCAATTAGTGATATAAGTTTGGCAACTAGTAGTAATCATAAGCTAGTTCAAGCAAAAATAGATATAAGTAGAATACTCAACTATAAAAATCTTTATAAAAAAAAAAGAGAAAAAACAACAAAAAAGATTTTTTTTTTTTTTTTTATATTGCCAAACGTAGAAACTTTATTAGTCATGATTCACACCTTTTTACAGAGCAATTGA
>CAJVPY010004164.1:0-12981 GCA_910591965.1 Dentiscutata erythropus
CAGGGGTGATTGGTATCGATATATAATTACCCGGCTAGTAATCGATATATATCGGTCTATTTTTTTTGCTGATGTAGATTTTAATAGTGCTCATAGTAAAAACTTTTGTCCATGGTGTACAATTAATAAATCACAACAAGGAGATTTATTAAAAGAATAGAAAATTTCCAAGAAAATGAATATATTAATTGAACAACTAAATTATTATAAAGGTCATTTAAAAAAAACCTCTTTTTAATATGATTGATCTTGATCACTGGATTCCTGATAAACTGCATATTATGCTCAGAATTACAGATCGATTATGGAGTCTTATTATAGCAAAATTAATTGAATATGATTTATTTAATGATATTGCACGAAAGATTATTATTGAAGAAATGAAAAGAATTAATGCAACTTTTCAATTCTCGAAAAATCATGAATCCAAAGATTGGAATTATACCTCATTAATGGGAGAAGATAAACTCAAAGTCTTACAATTTTTTGATTTATCAAAAATTCTTCCAAAAAGTCGTGCTAGTATTATAAAAGAACTATGGGCCAAATTTTATGAACTTTATATAATGATGAAAGATCCTAATACAAAAAGTAAAGATTTTCAATATTATGCAAAAAATTGGCTTACTTTATTTTTATTGCTATCAAAAGGAACTCCAAATACTCAAGAATTCAAAAAAGGATTATATCAACCTAATCATATAACACCTTATATTCATGTATTAGTGCATCATATTTCTGAATTTATGAAAGTTCATCAAAAATAAGGATTAGTAGCATTTTCATGTTGTGGAGTTGAAAAAAAAAATCATCAACAAGTATCTTTTTTTTTTCAAAAAACAACACAGAATAATAATGCAATTTTAGAAATATTACAATATGAAAATAGAATACTTTATTATAATCAACATAATACTTCAATAGATTACAAAAAACTACAAAAAATTAATATTAAAACTTAAAGCAATTAAATTATAGTTTTATATTTAAAATAATAATATTCTGCATACAATAATAATTTTATATATAATATGATTTAATAAAAAAATCTATTAAATAACAGCTTGGCTAATATAAAAATGAAAATAAATATAACCCGCTTAAGTAATATAACTATTAAAATCAATAGTTTTTTGTTTTTTCCATTCAACTATCAATTGTCCATACTTATATTTTGGTTTATAACTCTTTTTATTTAAAGTTAATTGTTGTGTAATAGCTTGTTTAATCAGGTTTTCTTCATTTTCAATAATATTATCATCACAAAGTACAATATAAGTACATTGTTGTTGATCATAAAATTTAATTCCCCAATTTTGTGAATCTAAAATATTCGCCAATTCTTGATTAGATGAGCTTCTATTAAATATATATTTATATTTATTTTTTGCTGCTGAATAATAATGTATATAATTTTTAAATATTGCATAAAATTGGCTTTCAGTAGAAGGAACTAATACTGTTTGTTTGCCTAATTGTTTGTATCCTTTTTGTAATCGTTTGTGAATATAATGAACTAAAATGCCTTTGAATTGTTATATAGTAGTTTCAGGCAAAATATCAAGATCTGAACATGGAGTATTATATTTCATAACAATATTGAGGTGTCTTTTTAATCCTCTATTTGTGTTGTATAAATTTCCACATACATTACACTTGAATTTTGAGACGATAGCTATTTAATTTACTAAATTAAAGATCATCATAAATATTATTATATCAATATTACAAACAGTTAATAAATTAATATATACCATAAATTGAAGATCGTTTCATGTAAATTTTAATAATAATAGGAAGAAATAGGTTTTACTGATAAAAAGAGATGGGTTTTACCGATAAAAAAAAGATGGGTTTTGAGGTGGGGAGATGGGTTTGACATAAGAATTATATTAGTTTTATTGGTTTTGGGGTATAGTTTTATATATACGTCATGTGGTTGACGTATAGTATAATGCAAAAATTACAATCAATCAAATAGTAATTCGGGGTTTTTACTTTGGGCCCAATTCCAAAAAGTCGCCTGCATGTAATACACATATAAAGCTTCAAATATGAATTTTTTATGCTATCAATAAAAGGTACTTTGTTACGTCCACTACAAGCTTTTATGCTCGTTCAAAATCTTTAATGTCATCTACTATTTTTTTGAATAGGTTTAAAGTTCGATTCAATACTTTCAAAGCCATTTTTTTTGTTTGGGAAAATTATTTGACTTTTCAAGGCAATCAAGCGGCTAAAACATAAAATTAATAATAAATTTATTTAAACATGGAAATATAATGAGAAAATTTTTATACCTCATGAAGAGTAATGTCGTGGTCACGTTGGTACCCCGGATATTCGTAGCGCAAGGTCAGGGATCATGATCGGGTCATGATCCCAATTTGCATGAATGGCGTGATTTGGGTGTGCATGGGAATTAATTAAAAGTTTAAATCATTGATTGCATGAGCGATGAGATAATATGTAATAATCAGTGACGCTGAATAGCGATTAGTAATAATATATAAGGTATCGATCCCGAAAGGGAAAGAACCAAGCTTTTTGAGCTTCTTAGCTTTAGGGTTACATTTGCTTAGTGAAAACGAACTTAGTGAATAAACCATTACCTGTGTGATCATATCATCGTTGGTGGAAGGACCTGTACGATACACGGTCTTCGAAGATACTAGCCAAGCGAGTAAAGATAGATAGTAAAGACCCACCAGTACACGGTAGTACCAGGAAACTCCATGACAAGTAAATTTCAGATTCGGATTCACTATATTTAGTACTCAATTCTTCATTATTAATATTTTTGTTTCTGAATTTACCAGATCTATTATTAAATTGATTTGTTTGTAATTGATTAAGGTTGATATTCGAATATTTTCCCATAAAGTTTCCGTAATGTGAGAGGATATTGGGAATTGCATTGTATCTAAATTAATATACTGTAATATTAGATTTAGAAATTATAAACCATAATATAATGACAATGAACTTAGAAAAGCTTCATTCATGTTATTTACTTCTATTCATTAACTGTTTGGGAAATATCTACAACTATTTCAATTTCATATAAATATTGCTTCTCTCAATATCCATAAGTTTTTCATAAACTATATATTTCGGATTTTGTATCATTTTCTTTTTGCTTGCTAATATCATTTAAAATTTGATCCTCACGTTTCTGTTTTATGCTTCAATTTACATGGGTTGTGCACTTAAAACATGACTTATTATTATTTGAAATGCAGTTTTTTGGTTTCGTAATTCGACAAGATGAATAAAGTTGTGTGTTATATTTTAGAAAATACTTTGTCATGACCTTGTCTGATTTGTATATGATCATATGTAAAATACCTCACACTTAAGTTTTATATATAAGTCAAAGTTATAAGGGCTTAAAATTTTAATTTTACTTTTGAAACGTTTAAAAAATTACTTTCTATTAAAATATAGCTTTATAACCACATGCAAAATTTATTTTCATCAAGTTTAACTAACCATGATTTTTATATACCTATTGTTAAAACGTTGATATATTGTACTGTGCATTGTAATATTCTAATGAACTCAAAAATTCGGTAATCTTTGAATCTCAAATACAATTTAATACGTACAGTACACCTTAACCTGACATACCAAGTAAATGTTTCAATTTAATCAATTCCTTGTTCAAATCTTTTTTGTCGCATCCCATTTTGCTCCATACAAAATCAATCCACCATACTGAAGTTTTATCTGTCAATTCATCTCTATTTATCATTATATTCTCCAATCGGATATCACCATCCCTATAAAAAAAGTTTGTCTGCTTTTGTTCAACTTTTGTCGATATTGTTCAAAAAAAGTTCAGAATGGAGTCATTATAGTATAAAAACAGAACAAAAGTTGTACGTTTTTAAATTTTTCAATTATAAAAATATGTACGATTTTTGTCCTGCCTTTACTACGATAATGACTCCGTTCTGAACATTTTTTGAACAATACCGACAAAAGCTAAACAAAAACAGAACAAAAACAGAAAAAACTTTTTTTATAGGGCATGCTTTACTTTTCTTTTTGTAAACCTAAAATTGCCAATTTTTTCTCTATTACTGTGACTTCATTCTCTAATTCTGCAACCGATTTTCCGGCAAATGAAACAAAAAGAAAAACAAATGCTTCGTGAAGAACTCCATATTTCAAAAGTTTTGGTATGAAAATTTCTTGAATGTCATTGAGAGGACCGAGGTAAATTTTGATTTCATTTAACAGTTCTGTCACCAGATACTCATTTTTATACAAATCTGCCATTTTAAGAGCACCTGTTTTTTCATTAAACTTGGCTTTAAAAACGGAACCGGATCGACCACCTCTCAATAAATCACCAAAAGAAATTTGGTTGCGTTTATAATTTTTCATATTTTTAAGAAACTCATCAGAATCTGATAGCTGGTCATCATCTCCATTATCCTTTTTACTAGCATTATTATCTTTGTTATCGTCAATATCCGAACCATGATAATCATCACCTTCAGAATTAGGTGGCGAATAATGATCAAATGTATCTTCTGAAGATAACTTTTCGAAATAACGTATACACTCAAGGAATGAGGCATCTTTATTAGTGTGACCCTGAGTGATATGAACTTCCCGAGAAATGTAGAGTATGTCTGGGTTTTTCTGTTGACGACAAAAAAACCATGTTTGGACATATGTTGTAAGCAAGCCATATCGTAAATCATTAACAATCATATATCCAAATACTTGTCTAATGATTTTTTCATGTCTTGCTTCATTATAATTCGTTGTCAATGCTGTATTGTATGTCTCAAATAATTCAGTTCCATGATCTATTAAATTTTGCATCAATTGTTCGGGTTTAACTACTACTATTGAAAGTATTTTAGAAGGAGCTATTAAAAGCTCTTTATTATCTGCACTACAGTGTATAGCATCCAGTCGACCTTTAATACCTTCAAATACATAAAGTTTGCACCAACGTTCCAGTTTTGGTAAGAGAATTAACCTTTGATTATTAATTTCATTCACTGTTTTCAAGAATATGTCAACAACTGAATCTTCAACAGATAATTCAATTTCCTTAATTTCAGGGTTTCTAAATCTGTGGTTGCTTGTATCAAGAGTTAATGAAAAATTATAGGCATTAACAAAAAAGTCATTCCACTTGAAAATTGGTGCATTGGTAATTTTTCTCATTGCTGCTTTTACTGTGTTTGTTGTTTTAATAGTACGAAGTTTAGGAGTAGGAATAACTGTTCGGAAAAGTTCTGCTTCTGTAAGTAAATCTGCAAAAAGAAAGATATAATAAGACACAAAATTGACATTAAAGATATAGTTTAGATTGAGAATATTGGCATTTGAAGAGTCTATCAAAATGTTAATTTTCGAAATCATACCTGGTTTTGAAATTACTTTAGACCTCAAATATTTGAGTCGAATGTTATCATTTGGAAAACTATTTAAAACTGCCAATATCATAGCTTGTTCATTCACATTTTTGTCAAAATAATCGACTAAGTCAATCAATTCCTCTTCTGACAATTTATTTTCATTTTCGATGTTAGAAAGACGCGAAAGCAAATTGAGAATAGTTACAAAGGTGGTTGGCATGGCTTTCAATGGACTTAGTACTACGTAAAAGTAAGAATAGTATATATGAGTGCATGAGAGGGAAAAGGTGCAAGTAACACAAAATATTGTACGATTTTGACAAATCAAGTTTCAAGATCAGACCGATTTTAAAATTTGATTGGTCAGATCATACAATATATTGCGTTATCCGGAAAATTCATATGATCATGTTACTATGTAATTATGTTTATTCCAGTATTCAAAATTAAAACACAGCGAGCGACTCCCTACCAATCATGATCATAAATTGCCGGATAACACCAATATTGGGCAAATTGTCGAATACGGTAATTTGGCAAATGATTGGCTACATGTGCCGCTTTGCGGCACGTGCTCATTTGCCAAATTACCGTTGACAATTTTTGCCCAATATTGTATACTTACTCCCTCTCGCGCGCTCATATATCTGATATAGAAAAATTGGCCATTTAATTATTACGTAATTAGGTTAGTTTAACTATGTACGTACGTACGTACGTAATTACACTTTACACTTATCGTTATCGTTTGTCGACAATCTTAACGATGTGTAAAATGAAACCAACCCAATTACGTAATAATTGCTTTTTTTTTTATTAATTCTGACCAGCATTAAGAAATTAAATCATAATTTTGGCCAAAACATGCATACTAAAATGAAATTTTATATTCTGTCCATTTCTAACCTGACAAATGTTTCTGTAGTGATGATTGACCAACGTTTTACGTACGTACGTACGTACGTATAAGTCGTGGTTGATAAGTGACATATTTTCCTTTTTCTACTTCATATGCATGTCCTATATGTTTAGAGATCTTACATGAAAGCTAGAAATTCTACTTTAAGGATTCTCACACAATATATAATATATAGGTTGTTAGTCCAAAAAAATTCTGAAGACATATAACTTACGTCCAACCCAAATTTCAAAATTAAGATAATGCTTTTTTCACACTACTCATAACTCAACAATCAAAAAATTCCTTACGATATCTTGTTATTTCATAGCATCTTTTATTGGTCATGTCAATTTTTCGAACATTTATTAAATCTTTGCGTTTAAAATAAGCTAATTTAATCAGGGCAGGATTATTTTATTAATCATATACTTAAGGTGAGCTATTCAATTATATACGTACTATCTCTCATTTAATTTAATTTATTTATATTATAACAATTTAGAAAGAATATTTATGAATTGATTGATTTAAAATAATGTAAGTTTATCTAATAACTATTTATTAATCGATATATTTAAAATAATAATGTATATTCTTGCGTTATTAAAAACAAATAGAATTCTAGATTTTGCCACATGTCTGCTTATAGAGGCAATTATGCAATTTAATCCTGGTTACTATTTATGATTTCATGCAAACTCCACAAGCTACCGTATAGCCGCGAAATTTATTTTGAAGTCAAAATTTTGAATCGATGCATATTTACAAATTCCACTAATACTTGTTATACAAAATTCGCATTATTTTCAGGTGCTATTTGGAATCAAGATATGATGCTTTTAAGGGTACAATTTCGAATTAGCGCATAGGTTAAAATAATAAAAGTAATAAATCTATGTAATTGAGTGATTCAGAATTAAGGAACAGATTTCTGATTTCGAATTAAATTAGTGATGTATTTATTTCGAAATTAGTAATTCATAAATCTTATTTTGATTTGTAAGCCTATTTATATGATAAAACCCACTTATACTCTTTTATTAATAAAACTAACTCTAAACCCTAACCCTAACCCTAAAAAATGTCCCCCAAAAAATTTTAAATTTTCCTAAAAAAATAGAAAAATTTCATTTTAATCCGATTTCATTTTAATCTGCCACAATAATTAATGCATTTTTAAAATACCTTATATTTCTGATCAATAATTACATATTAAAGACATAAATAGACGAAAAAGAAATCGATGAATTGTTGGAACTATTGCAAATGATTAATTTAGATTGATATCTTACTATTCGCGAAAAGTATGAAGCAAAGTATGAAGCGAAATATGAAGTGAAAAATAAACGAAATATGAGGGTACAGTAGTTTATTTAATTAATCGATATCATTAATGATCGTTTGGATTGATTTCCGGACAATCACATGATCATACGGAGCACAACCTGGTACACATTTTCGATTTGCTACGTATGATATGAACAATATATTATTAAAAAAAAAGGCTACTCCAAATAACTCCTATATCATTTTTTGATTCCAAAATTTCAAAACAAAAATAGGTCATTTTGTACCCCACTTAACTGCAAATTGCATTATCGGCAAGCAAAAAAATACAATAATAAAAATTTTTATTATTAACAGATGCTTTTATTAAACTAATATAATCATTATACAAGCCTTATTTTGTGCTATTGGGGGTTTCAAAGTTAACAAATAAAGTGACGCATTTCAATAGCATTTTTACTATGTTGAATTATAAATCGGAAAAATAAAATAAGATTCTCTGATTTTAATTTTGAAACCCCCTGATTGAACCGTGTCAACTCGTAATTCACGACAAACTCAAATGGCGTTAATTTGCTCGATTTTAATTGGAATTACTCGAGTTTTAAAAGTTAAATTACTATTTAAAGGATAAATACAGTTTATCCTGTCAAAACCGGTATACATGGTGGATTTGAAAAACTAATACGTCTTAATGAACCTACTAGTCATATGATTGTGGTTCAATATGATTGTCCAATCTTACTGGCTAGATCAAAAATATTGGATTTACCATATTATATAGCAACTAATAGATCTATTTTTTTGAATATCGATTAAGGAAAGGCAGGTTATCAGATTTAGATTATGGAACGAACATGGTGGACCAATTTTTATAGGCAGTGTTGGGGTCACTTATAAGTCCAGTAAAATTGAACTGGAACTGGACTTATAAATAGTCCACTGGACCTATAAGTCCAGTAGTCTAGTTTATAAATCCAGTAGAGCGGACTTTTGGTCCAGAGCCTAACATTGGTTATAGGTTATCAGTTTTGACAGGGTGAACACTTATTTTCAAAATTTATTAATATATGCAACAATTGACAATTTATTACGTGATTCGATCATAATAGATTCTAAATTTTAATTTTCGAATTCAGAAGTTTTTAATTTTTAGTAAGTTGTCGCTCAATTCCCAGAAAGTTATTTCTCCTATAAGATATCACAAAGGTTAGGCTAGTATATTATTAGTTGCAGATACATATTTTAGCAAACTGTAACACTGTGAGGAGAAATAAATTTCAGGAGATCATACTGTAATAATTTTGGTGGATTCCTTATATTATATTATATTATTTTATTTTATATAAATACTAATATTAAAGGTTGAAATAAGTCGAATATTATATATCTTTATGGATATGAGGGGCCAATACGAAGTTGTTTAATAGAAAAATTATAGAAAGAAATTTTAACAATGATATTTTAGGTATCTCAGCAAAAACTAAGCAGTTTCGACAGTTCGTAAGATTCTAAAATACATTAAAATTTTTTCCTAACTTTTACCGAAATATCAACCACTGTAGAGTTTTAAAACGGCATTAAAATCAAAAACTTGATAGGCAATTACTAATATATCTTAAACAAAAAAAGTGTAATCGATCATAATCGGGTAATTTTTAATTTTGAAGATATCTCGATAGGAATCAACATGTTAGAATTTTACAGGTCTATAGAATTTTAAAATGTTCTTAAGTTACCACAGAGCGCTGCATACAGTACCCGGCGTGATACGGATTTTTTACATAGTGAAAATTAAAGATCACGCGAGTTACACAATTGTTTACATCACATGGCATACATAAATAATATTTTAAAAAATTGATCTACATTATTTGTCATATGCAGCGCTCTACGCTTTTTGAAATAAATATATTGGTTACATTATGTTACTAAATATTTATTTTAATAAATACGTGACTTACATATTATTAAAATTCTTATAAAAAAACAAGAATTGACTAAGAGTTCTGAATGTAAAAATCTGTTAGCAGCTTCTAATAAAAGCTCTAGTATGATCACAGTCACAAGATTCTCTCAATAATAATTTTATTTTTTTTTATTTTTTTTTTATTTTTTTTTTATTTTTTTTTTAGTTAATGGTATAGGAACGTAGAGGTGGGGTAATTTAACCGACAACGTAATTTACTTCGATCTGCATGAAGTAATGTATATGAGCGTTATTTCGAAAGGTCTACTTTTTTGAAAATTGCTAATATTTTGATTACCGCATATGAACCTCAAAATAACGCGCAGAGTACATTATTACATTAAAATACCTGATACACTAATATTCTTTTAAATAATAATTACTCTATAAATTTTTAAGATCCATTTTTAAACGAATAGGCTTCAGATGTGTTTGTCATTTTCGTAAGGAATGGTGATAGAATAGTATTGGGTTCCAGAATTAATGATTCGACGTCCAATTTCAGATAAAATAAGTGACATATTTATTTCAAAAGAAGCAACGTACAAATTCTATTTTTTAAGCATGTTCTTATTTACATAATTGCTTACCGATGAATGTTTATCAAAAAGCTATTTTTTCACTGGCTACACTATTTAATTTTCTGATTCGGAATTCTAAAAAAGAAAATATGATCTTTTAAACTCCTACTTATTTTGAAAAAAAGTTAATTCTGAACCCCATTAGATAGTTTTACGTCACATATATAATGTATCTCTTTTCGCAATTACTATTAAAAACAGGCTTCATTTTTATAATAGCTGAAATAATTGGTAAATTTATCTAAATTTTTTCATAACAAAAATAATAATAAAGAAAATGCTTGATTTTTTTTTTAAAAAAAATAGTAAATTAATAATGCAAAATATAAAACGGGATCCTGATCCGGATAGTCAAATAGAAAATAGAAGTACGAACCAAATTAAAGACCAATGATTTTTTGCCAAATGAAAGATTTTATCACTAGGTTAGAACATTGAGAATCGAAAAGGACCTAATCAAGTCAGGTGTTGAACTATTGCAACAGACAACAAGTCCCAGTTGTGAGAATGATAATCAGGATAATGTTAAAGGTTTAATAATGTATGTATTAAAAAGACAATTTCTAAGTCAATTATGTATATATTTATTTTCGTGCTATAAGAATAGTTTCTAAAGAGATACAATTGTTAGATAAACGATTGCATCAGGAAAATAATAATCATAGGAATTAATTTCAACAATTTACGAAAAGTATGTAGAAGGCCTTTAGCATGATTCAATATAATTACATTTAGAGTGCTTTTCAATCCACAAAATGAGCGTTAGGATATTCATATCAAATTAAAAAATTACTTGTCAATATTTCAATTTTGTTTTTTTAGCAAAGTCCCTACATTCAAAATTTCTACATTATGTCAATAATATTAAAATTCAATTTGAACATATGATTTTTATTTACGGATTTTGTGCTTCAGCATGATGGATTTACTATGAGGTTTCAGAATTAACTTTTTTCAAAAATGCCGTAAGCGGGAGCTTAAAAGATCCTAGGGTTGTTAATGGAGTACTCCAGACATTAATAAAACATATAACCCGCTTCTGGAGTGCTCCGGAGTGGGTTATATGTTTTACTATTGACTGGAGTACTCCATTAACAACCCTAGCTACCATGAATACATTATGTTTTGCAGTCCTAAAAGTTAGGCCTCATATTGATTCCTCATATTAATTTTCTACATTAAATTTCATTAAATTAATACAGTATTATACATCTTTATGTAACAAGAATTGTTAAAAATTTATCTATAAATTAAAGCGTATTTTCATGAATAAAGTATGATTCTTAAATAAAAAGTCAATAATGAATAGACAGGTCTTCAATTCACTCTTCATTATTTTTCTCATTCATTTGTTAGCATTAACCATCGATGCTAGACATAAATATCATCCGCAATCCCTTAAAACATGTACTATCACTGATATTAGTTCTGAAACAATAACATCCACTATAACCTGTTCAACAGAAACACCTACCTTGAGCGCTTGTCCTGATAACACACAGGTGCCTAATAATTGCGATAAATGCGAACAAACAACAACAGTAACTTGCACACCTACTTCAACCGTTTGTGCTCCTACCTGTATTCCTATTGGAGGTTCCTGTGACATAACCAGTTCAATTACATGTTGCGATGGAATTTGCACCGGATCTCCTAGTGTCCCTGGTACCTGCATTAATTAAATTTTTTATCTTCATTATATTGATATCAATAAAATAATTTGAGATAATATATCGGCAATTTAATTCGTAATTCCGAAAATATTAATTCTGGTAGTGGCAGCATAATTTTTGGTAAACTTGTAATTTTGGTATGATAGTGTTATAATATGAGATTCTAGTAGAAAAGCATTATTATTTGCATATTTTTTCGGTTATTTATTATTACTAGATGCGACCTGTCGCTTCGCCAATTTATATGTGGTAATTTTGAAATTTTGTCATTTAGTTCCCAGAATGTCCTAAACTAAATTCGGTCAAGTGTTCACATTTTCAAATATTGATTAATATCCATGACCTTTCATTTTATTCTAAAAGTTTAAATATTCATGTTATGCATCTTGTAAAAATAAAAAAATGGCGATTTCTACTTGTGCCCTGTCTCACAAATAAGTAATCAATATCGATAAGCCTTTATAGGGTGATTATATATGTGGAATTATTCAACGTATGCTAATGAATACGTATGACCAAATCGTTAATTCTGATTTATTTTTAGTATTAAACATTAATTATTCGAGAATTTTCACATTCACATTGTTTATATATCCCATACGCTACTTTTTTGCATGCTTTGCAATATATGTGTGAATGATGATTGCATTCGGCACAAACCTTACATCTGTGCTTCCAACCTCTAAAGACATGCCCTTTTCAATATAATTTCGACCTTTTTTATTTGTTAATGCATTATTTGGATTTTTCATTGCAATATATTCAATTAATGGACTAGTAACAGAATCAATTATTGTGCCGTATCGAAAATTTGCCAAAAAGGGTGTTTTTTAGATTAAATATTACTCATGCTTAAGAAAAACAAAAGTCAAAGCTATATAATATAGCATTATTCTATAGGTGATAAAATATTATAAAGTTAATATTATATAGTGTTAAATTGAACAAGAAATTTACCAGCCTGTATTATGTCCATAATGTAGCAAAAGTTTTTATAGGAACTACAGTGGGAAAACAAATGAAAAGCCTAGAGAAATTGAGCATATAAACCAGTTAAAAAGATACTGTATCTTGCTGTGAATAAGCACCTAGTAATAGGAATCGACTAAAGGTTGGACCCGTTGAGAAAATCCCTACCCGGGTATTATTAAATTACCCGGGTTATCCGGGTAATTTATTATGATCA
>CAJVPY010004165.1:0-12979 GCA_910591965.1 Dentiscutata erythropus
CAATAAACCATAACACAGGCTATTTTTCAAAATTCGTCATCTGTGGGATTTGAACTCTAGACCTGCCACTTGGAGAGAGTGACGACTAGACCACTACACTAAGTTGCTACACCTCTCATAGCATGACTTCTTCACTGTAATATCTAATTGTAATAAGTTCTATATTAATTAATAAAGATTTACAGTGCATAAGCAATTTAAAAATAAAAAAAAAAAAAAAAAAAATACTATGACTAGGAGTATCTTTCAGTATCTTTACACAGATACCTCTTAGTATCTTCATACAAGTATTTCTTAGTATCTCTGCTTATCTCTATACAGTTTGACTATATATAAAAAAATTATAAAAAAGAAGCCTTTGCCCCTTCTACTCAAGTTAGAGAATTCTTTACCCTCTCATAGAATCTAACCTTTTTTTCTTACTTTTCTTATCTTGTATAGTGTTATATACTTTCTCTAGAGCAGTGTTGGCAATTTTTATTGGCCAACCATTTTTGACCAGCCAAAAAATGACCAAAAAACAGCCAATTTGACCAAATTCATATGTTTTTTTAGCCAAATTGACCACTTTTTTGACTAAAAAGACCAAACAAATTTGGGTTGGCCAGTAAAATTAACAACACTACTCTAGAATAATTCTAGTAGATAAGATTTCCTCCTTGATCTATAATAAATAAAATATTAAATTATATACTGTTCCCAATGTCAAACCATTGCTTTCTGCTAGTAGAAGTTAGAGCACACTCCGCTTCCACCCCATGTACACCCTAACAGTAGGGTTCCTGCACCAGGTAACCTTGTTACCTTGCTATATGGTGTCCAAGAAGGTCGTAGCATTGTAACAATAAGAACATTAAAAAAATAATTTGCATATACATTAATTTTTTTGCCAATAAAATTGCAGAACTAGCACCCGAAATTTTCGAATTTTGGAGGCGCAGCAATTAAAATTAATGTACGTGAAGTTACACGAAACCGATATAGCAAATCATTCCCTTATTATTATACAAATATACATGCGCGATATTCATATATTGTTGAATTTAGCACATAAATATGATTGGCGGTATATATATCACGTGATTGTGTCTTATAAATCTTTTTATTCCTATACGAACACCAAATAGTATTTACTAGTTTTGCCGTAATGTCAAACATTTCTGACATATAAATTAAATTACGGCTAGAAATCCCAAATTTTTTACATGTAAAATTGGGTTCGGGACTCATCTCAAACAAAGAGGTCGTTTAAAGTCCGGCACCTTACGAAATCCGCCTTGATTTGCTCTTCATATAGCCACACTTCGTTCACTCCGTTATGATCATGATCAAGTGAAACGAAATAGGTACTTTAAAAAGGATGGTCCATGCTAGTACAATACGTAAATACGTAAATTGATAATACAGATAGAACAAGTATAACTTGCACATATCACAAATTTAAAAAGCTTTATATTTAAAATGATGACAACAATTTGATTGCATTTTTCTTATTACATCATTTAAATTCATGCATACGAATACTTCGATGTTATATATAGAAATCCCAAGGTGAAATCATAAGAATAGATTGTCTAATCAAATGCGCATTAAATATAACCATATTCTTCGTTTCTGACAATCAATTCTGCTTGCTGTTTAACGTTTTATTGGCTGCTTAATTATTTGATAACCATGGTTTGAATTGGATTCGATCTTTAGATTATCAATCTTTATACCTTATTAAAAGTCGAATTTGATGAATAGTTTAAAGATTATACTGTACTATTAAATGCACAAATATTTATTTAATAAATTGATAGTTTTTGAGTTTGACACTATTTACTGAAATGGGATACAAATTTGGGTTTTGTTATCAACCCAAACTAAGTAGAAACGCCGTAACTAAAAAAAGAGTTTGGGCCATATAATTTTGCTATTAAAAGATTTATATTATTTTTTTTATTTTAAAAAAAATCCAGAATTGGCATAATTAAAAATAGATATGATTATTATTTTGTTTTGTCACATTCAAATAATTGACAAACATTCTGTTTATATATGTAAAACCAAGATTGTTATGAAATTATAATTTTAATATTATAATTTAGAAGATTAAACAAGTATATAAAACCAAAGTTCTTTCATAACTAATAAAATGAATCTACTGTGCTCAAATGCGAAAAAAAAACGACTTAGAAAATACTGGCAATTACGCACAAATTCATCATATACTCCTGAACAAAAGGAATATATAATGATCTTTTCGTAGATAAGTTACAACATGACCAACTAATTTTTTGTACAATAAAGAAGAATACATCAAATAGAATCCACCATATGACATTAAACTATTGGTATTCAACTCAATATTGAAACCCATAACTGTGATAACCGCCAGACCTTTGTCTCGGAAATTCTCTTGGATTAAACCCTCCAAAATTTGAAAACCCACCTCTTGGTCCATTGGTACCCATACCAGGAAAGCCCTCATTATTCATAAACATTTGGAAGAATAAATTAGGATCGACAGAGTCAAAGTCCATTCCACAATTAGGACCATCAAGATCTGCACCAGAATCATATCGCTGTTTTTTGACGGGATCACTGAGAATAGCGTAAGCTTCTCCAATCTCTTTGAATTTGACTTCGGCCTCAGAATCTCCACAATTCTTATCTGGATGATGTTGAAGTGCTGCTTTTCGGTAAGCTTTTTTGATTTCATTTTCAGATGCATCTTTTGGAATCCCGAGGATTTTATAATAATCTTTACGAGATGCTTTTTTCAATTCTAGTTCGGCGTTACGTAATTCCCTACGAGTTTCCTGATTAGTACTATCAATTTCTAAAGCCGCCTTTAGATCTTGTACAGCTTCAGTATATTTTTCTAGTTTCATATATGCATCAGCTCGTCGTTTTAAAACCTTAACAAAAGTTGGATCTAACTCTAGCGCCTTATCCATATCTTTTATCGCTTCTACAAGTTTTCCCTGTTTTACTAGTACAGCAGATCGGTTCGAATAGAGTTTGGAATTTGTGTTTTTATTTTCCGGATCAATCTCAAGTGCAGAAGTGTAAATATTATATGCTGTGATGAAATCATCCCTTTTAAAAGCTTCGTTACCAGCATTTTTTTGTGTTTCGATTGATTTTGCTTTCTTTGAGATAAAAGATATAGAATGTATAAATGGAAATGATTAATAATAATAATAATAATAATAATAATAATAATAATTATAACGACATAATTAAAAAATTGTACGTTACCCTTAATAAAATGCGTGCTTTTGAATGATCGGGATCACATCGCAATGCTTCCTGACAATGTGCGGCGGCCTTTTGATTATCACCTTCTTTATATAATATACGAGCTCTTAAAACATGTGCGTCGGGATTTTGCTGATCACCACGTAATATTTCACTGAGAAACAAAGAGTTTAAATAAACGGATTTATTCATTCGAATTATTATGAGATTTATTCCATGTAATCAGTATTCCTCTATTTGATGTGGATTGAATTGACACATTTCCTATTAAGGTCATTATAATGAGACATAATTTAAATTTCTTACTTTGCTATCCTGCTTGCTTCGGCATATTCTTTTTGTTCCAGTAACGTTTCACCTTTCATTATTTTCAATTTTGTAGGAACTTCATCCAAATAAGAAGACGCTCTATCAATTAGTTGTGCAGCCTGAGGAAATTGTCCATTTTGTAAGTATAATCCAGCCCGGTTAATGTACTCTTGCACTTGTTGCAATTGATGATATTCCATCATTGCTTGCTGATTGTTAGGTTCAGCATTTAAAATATTGGTGTACCACCGCTCTGCCTCTGTGAGATTACCAAGTGTAAAATTACATTTTGCACCACGGAGAAGTGCTTTGATCGATGTTGGATCTAAATTTAATGCTCTTTGACAGTCATTAAGTGCATCCTTTGGTCTTTTCAGCATCATCAAAGCAGCGGCACGGTTTGTGTAGAATGTAGGTGACGTTGGATCTAGCTCTATTAAAAATGATGATAATACGTTATTAATGTTATTAATAAAAAAAAGAATGATTGTAATTTTCTTTAAACAGATTAATTGTTAACCAAATACATTACCAATTGCACGACTATACAGCTTAATGGCATTTTCATAGTTTTTAACTTTATACAGTTCATTTGCCTTCACTTTGATCTCGTCGGCTGAAAGGTTCCTTAATTTTAAGAAAATAAGGAAATTAGAAATATAAAATTAGGTTGGAAGGAAATATAAAATTGGATAATGAGAATATCAAATTTCAAGAATTGACATATTATACATTTTTCTGACACAGGTGTGCACATGTTAAAAATAATTTACTAGCTTTGATATCATATTATATTAGATTAAGAAAAAAGTGACTCGTATATCGTAATGGCTCTTTGGCTCTTGTAAATAGCTGCGTATATCATTTCGTGAGGTATTTAAGCTTTTTCGGTTGACTAAGGCACTATAGCTTTTTTTATGAACTTTCTAGAAAGTGACTGTTACATTAATCTTTTCCAAAGCCTTCGTACATCGATCGTATTTTTTCTTCTACTAACATAAGGAAACTAAAGCACTCACATTTCTTCGTTACTCTCCGTTCCGAATCCGTTATGCATATTAACCGGTCTTAACAATCACGAAATGTTAATTTCTTTAGAGGTAGTATAAAAAAAGGAAAAAAAAATTACAGCAGCTTGACGAGCAAGAATATTCTATATAATAATGAAGTATATTATAAATGTCTTTTCTCTTTGACACATAAAGTATCGAGACCCCTTTTTGGAATGAGTCGAACAACATCATACAAATAACAAGGTTTGAAGTGCACACAGATCGAAACGCATAGAAGGTAAAAGAACAATTTAGCAGGCGACCACGGGGTTCATGGACATGGACATGTGATATACACATCTATCACTGCGCCAAGTCTACAGACAGTGCTCATGGAATCATATGATTAACATTAGCTAAATAACCAATCCTAATTACTTGAATTTTGCAGGATTTTTTAAAGAAACGTTTGATGAACCAATTTTTATACTCGGACAAAAATACCAAGAACGTAGTGATGAAATAATGAAGCGTACAATGAGGTGTACATAGAAACATGGTGATGATGCAATAATAAAGTGTATGAATTATAGAGATTATAGGGTAGCTAAAATCTTGCGTTCGATTTGTCATTTGCTTTAATTTTTCACATGTTAATACTATCCGCTATTGTATGTACGTACGTACGTATACGCACGTAGTTTACAGCTAAATCTTGAAATGACCCAAAACTTTCAGATCATGTGATTTAAATCATTCATCCTACAAAAATTATTTTCGTGCCTTTCCTGCTCTCATCACGTGATACACGTCCAATTAAATTAAGTCGTTATTCCTCCCCTGTAAATCACTTTTTTAAAGTTTGATCGAAATTATTTCAACAACCACTCAATGAAATTTTTTATTTGAATTCTAAGGTTTAATAGAATTCAAATAAAAAATTCATCAAATTTCATTGGGTAGTTGTCGATCAAAGATAAACGTTTAAAATTCTTTTGAAATTTATCTCGACAACTATTCAATGAAATTCGATCAACTTTTTTTTTTATTTGAATTTTATGATTTCATGGAAAAAAATTCAAATAAAAAAAAGTTCATCGAATTTCATTATGTAGTAAGCCACAATAAAATTTGCCTGATTCTGATCGATGAGCTTTTTTTTTATTTGAATTCTAACGAAACCATATCGAATTTCATTAGATAGTTGTCGAGATATCTCGATTAAATTCCAGAAAAATTTTAAACGTTTATCAAAATATAAACCACGATAAAAATTTACCTGATATTGATCAAAGATATCTCGACAATTATCTAATGAAACTCGATGAGCTTTTTTTTACGAAACCATAGAATTCAAATTATAGCTGTTTTCAAAAAGGTGTGAACAGATGCAGAACATCATATCACGGGAAATTCACGAAATTTCCCAGATTTCCAAAATTTTCAGAACTAGCTCTAATCTGACTTTAAATTTTTACTAATGAGAATTTCTGATTCTTCAATTTCCCACGTAGGTATATGGAAATCGTTGTTCACACCTTTTTGAAAACAGCTGTAATAAAAAATGTTTTTACTTATCGTTATAGAAATCTTCTAACATTAACTCGTATATTTCCTAAGCTGACCCTAAATTAACGTTAATATGTAATTTTTTAATAAATTTCGTGATTTACCATAACTGATTTATGTGAAGTAATCATATGACTGAATATCCACTGAAATCAACATACGAGTTATCATGGTAACCTAATTCTGTAGTAAAAGTAATATAGCTATCATTTTTACTTTTAAAATAAGCTAAGTAACTTAACCTTTTAGACTCGTTCAATCAAAACGTAGTATAGTGCATAGTGAATTAATAAATTTTAAGGCACGTCTAATTATAGCATGGGTGTCATCAATGACTATGACGATATTAAGTAGCATGTTAAATTAGACTTGCCCTAATTTTTTATTTTGTGTATCCCAATTTTCAACCTCACTATGCTACGTTTTTTGATTTATGCTAAAAATTTCCTAGTTTTGTATTTGTGATATATGTAATTTACGTACCCTATTGGCTAATACTGTTCATCTCGGTTTAATATTCCTAGTGATAAATTTCTTAGATGACAAATTGCATACTTTTCTTTCAATATAAGTAATATAACTTTAATTCACTTTCAACCTTTCAACTTAATATTTCATTTAATATTTCCTGGCTTTGAAAAATTAAAATGGAAGAAAATGGATTCTTACCAACTCTTCATTTTCGATCTAAAAATTCACTTCCTGAACTACCTGACCATACCTTTTCTTGTTCAGCAAATCGAAAATCTCGTCCTTATTCATCCGACTGGCAACAAATAAGTAAAAATCAACATTATGGAAAATACTCAACATGGAATAAAAACACTATTCAAAATGAGGAATACACCCAAGAATATGAAAGACCAGCTAAACGACTTTCTTTATCAAATTCGACAGCTTCTAAATGGAGACAAAATGTCGAGGATAATGGTATTGGAAACTCAAATCTCTCAGACAATAATCAAAAAGGACCATTTCAAAGATCTATGAGTAGTTTTATGTTTGGGAGCAAATCTGTAGAATCATCATCATCATCATCATCTGCCATAAAAAAGGTTATTCCTCATAACTTTGATGAAGATAATATTTTACCACAACCTGGTGATCGTGGAAGTTTTAAAAGATCAATGGCCGGTTCTTTATTTGGAATGAGATCTGTCGAGCATTTGAATCCAACTCCAAATGAATTTAATACTTTAAAAAACGTTCAAGCAGAAACTCGAAGAAGAAGCGATTTAATGGTCAAAATTGCTGGGCCTATCGAATTCCTTCCTACTGACTATGTAAACAATCTCAATTGCTATTTATTTTCTATTACAAATTTAAAAATACGATAAACTTATCTTTATTATATGCTTTAATAAATGTGAGAAGCATAATGATATTCGGACTCTTACCGCAAGGTCCGAATTAGCTAAATTTGACGATATAACTCTCAATAATGTAATGAATCGTTACAGGAATAGCATTTCTTCTGGCTCCAAACCTTCCGAACCTCCCAAAAATATCGAGATAACCAAAGAAGAATGGGTTGCTATGATGAGAACCCTTGATTTGTGTAATAAAAGTCACATATTATTATTGTTATTTTTTTTCTTTACGCGTTTAAATAAATTTTTCGTTATAATTATGATTAAATAATTAGCTGAAGATTATAACCAGAACACAATGAAAATATTGCAACAGTGGCAAGACATCAAAATCAAAGTTCCAATTACCGTTGGCAAAATTATTAAACTAGATTCGAATAAAAAAGTTGCTACTATTGCTGATTATACAGGTATAAAAACTTATAAAATATGTATATAATTTATGGTGTTGATTAAACTATTTAGTCGTTTATTATCAAGGTAAAATACAAGCAATTATCCATGAAAATGTTCTTCGAGTTCATGGTCAAAAGTTTCAAATTGATACAATTCTTGTATTAAAAAACGTAGGTATTTTCATATAAAGAGTTTGTAAATTATTTTAAAGCTCACTTCGATGACGTCCAATTTAGGTATCAATTCTTCGTTCAATTGGAAATACATACCTTAATGTAACTCTCACCAACCTTCATTTGACATCAGCGCCTCAACAATCAAACCATCTAGAGTCAACAGTTAGTGTTTTATTATTATTAATTAACCTATTTCCTTAACAATATTTGGCAACACAATAAGGTCTTTGCAAAACATTATATAAGCTACCTAGCGTAGTATCACTTACCAATAGACCTATTGAAGAAGGAATAGACTCGAATAGTGGGAATAGTGGCAATCAGACCAGTGATAGCCATCTTGGTAATTCCGATAAAAATGATATGACGATTAATAAAGAAAGCTCAGAAGGTAGTACATCGACACAGATTAACGAATCACGTAAGTTTAAAATGTATTTGTTTTGACACAATATTTATAAAAATCATATAATTAATTTGCCTATGTTTAAAATTCACATTAGGAATGAAAATAAGGCCGATGTCCGATGAAGATCAAGAAAACAATAATTTTATGTTATCTAACGGGGAAGATTCCGAAGATATTTCATGGATGTTGGATGGATTGGAAGAAGTAATATCAGTTGATTATTAATTAAAATCCAGAGTCATGTGCTCATTCGCTTTGAAAATTACACTTAAACATAAGATAAACAAATGCTTTTAGTAATGTGGATTAAATTTTTAATATCCATCTTTATTGCTCTGAGAAGTTTATCTTCATAAATATATTATATATGTGCTTCTTAAATACGTATGTACACTCTGATGCTCTCAAAATGTGGTACGTACGTGTGTACCCTAACAGTAATGATCAATAAAAAAAAAAAATAAAAAATAATAATAATAATAATAATAATAATTGATTAGGCCCGATTTTCAGCTCAATCGTGTTGATTTTCGATGTTTGGAGTTTTTTCGGCTAAGCCGACTAGGCTAAGTCAGAAAATTTTATCAGCTTATTTTATCCCTATATGGTTGATCTACCATGAGTGCACCCTCACTTAACAGGTATATCATTCGATCAGTTTAATATACAGTATTATGTAAATGAAAATAAATAAATGCACGTTCTACAAGTGCACTTTTCCCTGAAACAAACACTTATTACTATCGATTAGCGTTTATCTATGCTCTTCGAATTATAACGAGACGAGACTCTTTGACTTAACTTCGTTATGTAAAAAAAATTCGTCTCACGAAACTTAAGGCCACAATTGACTTGCTAAGTTTTTAAGAATCTATATAATGTCCTAAGTGTATTAATGTCAAAAATTGCACCAAGAGCAAATATTGCTTTACAATAGTGTTAACGTAAAATTGTCTCTTTTGGAAAAAATATAATTTAATCACTGGAATGCCTAGTATAACTCTCACATTTGTTAGGCATACTAAGCTGCGCCATCTCTATTCGTACTCCCAGTGTCATGTAAATATTTACGTTACATAAAATGGGTCTCGTGATTTTGTTTTGAACGTGAGTGCAAAAAAATTGAAATGATTATGCAAGATATTCATTTATACGTAATCGCATAAGCATTTTTTGGCATGATTTGCTCGATAAGAAAGAATGCATGCTTTGGCTGCTTATATATTAAAAGTGAATTAGTTTCTTGCGACATGCACAAGCATTCACAAGCATTCACAAGCATAGTTACACACTTTCAGTTTTGCATTAATTCTACGAAGCGATGTAAACCAAAAGGGACAGTTTGAGGTTTTTGCCTAATTTGGGTTTGAGAATTGACATTTGTCGAACTTCCAAATTCAATTTGAAACCTGTGCTCATTCCTTTTTGCATACGTACTGTATCCCAAATCTCAAGGACCAATCAACTCTACGAAATAAACATGGCGCAGGGGAATTATTTCACCAATTGTGGAATTGATTCTCCTGCATCACTAGACAATTTAAAATGACCTTATAAGACATAGTAATTACTATGCCCCGTAAGGACATTTTCAAGGCAAAAACTCCAAGCCCTAATTTATTTATCTTATGATTCGCGCTCTAGCCTGCGATGCATAAATTGGGGTTACAACGCAGTTACGACACAATCGTTTAATCTAGTAAAAAACCTTTAGGAATCTACAAAATCCCAAACTATCAGGGTTTGGTTTACATCAGAGCCAGTGGCTAGCAAAAATAGCTAGTAAAATTCGCATAATTAGCAAAAATAGCAATTTTTTTTTTTTTATAAACTTGCAGTCTAATGCTGCGGGACGCTGTTGGCGTCCAATTTACAAACTAAATTTATTATGAATTTATATTTTAAAAATCATCGCTAAAATCATGTTCATTAAAATATAAAAAATTTTAACCGTGCAGCTTGTAATTTGAGAATGAGCGCACCTGAAACAGGAATCCAAGGCGATTTTTGAAAGTACAGGTAATGTATATAATTTGTCTTTCCAATACTTTTCCAAATCAAACCTGATACTAATCCCAAAATTTCCACCATATTACAATATGTATTCCATTTGTTAATTATGGTTTTTTTTTTTTTTTACTAAGGTCTTTTGGTGATTAGATTTTATTTTTTTTATTTTTATTTTTTTTTAATTTTAAGGGTGTAGCACCCGCACTTAGACTTTATTAATACTTAAATGATTGACATATAATGGTGCCTATACATATACATATTAGTTCAAGTACTAAGACTAGAACATCATGTATACAAACCCTTTATCCATGGCTAAAACCCACCAGAGCTGACCGTATTCCCACTACACAGCTGACTTGGATTTGTACATCCCTTTCCAACTGCTAATTAGTATTCATATGTCCGCCACATTACCCACATTACCTACTCTTTCAACTCCCAAATCGGTGTATGTTGCTCCAGGTAGGCGCTTGTTGCTTCCAGTTTGGTGTGCCTGACAGAGAATTACTCCCTTAGTCCCTACTGGCGTACTTCCAGGAGTTCGTATCTCAAGCCATGCAGCTGCCTCTACCCAATTGGGTAAGTATCTCAAGCCTGCATACTGCCGTAACTAGCTGGTTTCTTGCGACTTTGGAACTCAGGTCTTAACATATCTATTTTGGTAATTGTGCTAACAACTGTACTTCTCAATATGGTGACAAGTCCCCAGGTATGTTTCACAGAATGCTTTCAGTAGTTAATATAGTTGGATGGCATCATAAGGCTCAGAGGTAACAGGTGCGTCATTGTTTCTCTTTATGGTGATTCTCGGCAGTTATAGCCCTCGATTACCATTGTATGCACTTATATCAGCTATACCTTATTGGTGTTTCCAAGCTCTCTTAATGCCCAAAGGCTCCCATATGGGTACGACCAGAGCCTGTTGGATCTATCAACACATACACGCCTCTATGCTTCAACTTCTTATTGGCCAGTGAGTTTTGTACTGCCAGAGGTGTTCCAAATCTGGTAAGGCCAATTCTTTATCACAGGTCTCTTTGTGTTCACCACATTTCTCACTACTTCCAATTCTGATTACCGCCGGTCATCCTCCCAAACAAGATCTCTAATGCTGCAGATTTATGCGCACAACCTTTGTGTAATAGAACTTTCTATAACGATCAACATTACACATAGTGCCAACTACCGTACAGCACTAACTTAAGTACCTGGGATCTTTTACAATCATGCAGATTTGATGGGTATTTTACACAGGGGGTACTTTGGTCTGCACCCTTTGTACTTGTATAAAAATTGTACATTGTTTGGAATACCATCCAATCAAAAAATATAACAATCAAAATTAATAAATATTAATAGTGAATTAATTTTAATTTCTTTAACCAAATTATACGTAGATAAAAAACTCTTTTTGTTCTGTTAAACAGTTATTCCGCTAAAAGTAACAGTGTATAATTAACAAATATCAATAGTTAATATTTAATTAGTTTTTTTAAGCTACCAAAATATAGATAAAACCATGTTTTTTGTTCCATTATTCAGTTATTATAAGTAACAGTGCACAAAGAAACAATTTAGACCAAAACAAATATTTCGAAATAACAAAAAAATATTTGTATTTTAAAAATCACCTAATTTTAATAATATATGGTTCGATAACAGTATACAAAGCATGGGTTAGGCTAAAGACAAATACTTTAGATCATATTTACATTTGCATTAGACTATCTGATAATAATCGATTAACATTCTTTTGTTTTATTATTTCATAATTGTACATAACAGTGTGTATAGTAACAAATATTTTAATAAAAGAGATTTTTAATAATTGAATAAATTTTTACTATTCGCAAGTTCTTTAATTATAAAACTATTTAAAAAGGTTGTTTTAATAATTTATTTTTGTAAAAAAAAAATAGTTCATGCAAATCAACCAGCACGACGCTCACGTTTTACACATCATATTCGTCGTCAATGGTCTGCAAAGAAAAAACTTATGGTCATTTATTACCTTGAGCAATCTAAAAGTGTACGTGGTACAGCAAGAAAGTTTAATATTTAATCTAAACAAGTATGTAACTGGAGAAAAATTAAAGATCAACTTATAATGGCTGCTTCGCATATTGAGAAATTATATTTCAGAAAAAAAGCCAATTTTCCTAAGCTTGAAGAAGATTTGGCAGCTTGAATAAAAAAAACTCGAGATCAACATAATGTAGTAACCTGTATAATGGTTACTCAAAAGGCAAAAAATTTTGCTCAACAACCTAGATTCCAAATTTTGTATTCTGATATAAACCAATTTGGTTTTTCTCGTAAATGGCTCGATGCATTTATGTCTCGTTATAATCTTTCAAACAGGCATAGAACTAATATTGCTCAACATCTTCCTAAGGATCTAATTGAAAAACAACAACGATTCTTGCACTTAAACAATATGAAAATAATTACCCATTTAGATTAATTGGTAATATGGATAAGACACCTGTTGCTTTTGAC
>CAJVPY010004166.1:0-12978 GCA_910591965.1 Dentiscutata erythropus
CATGTTACACGATATTCGGAATCTTTCGTGTGTGACATGATGAGGCCTGGGGTCCCGGGTCACGTGGATTTCACGATTATCCGATTTCACCATCATCCGCGACATATATTAATAATTAGGATAGCTGCACGATGTAGTCATACTTAAACCAGAAACATAGCATATAGGTTTTCTAGTAGTTTTATTCTTTTTTTTAAAAAAAAAATTTATATACAGCAAAATGATTGTTTCTATTTTATTTTATTTTTTTGTAGAAAAATGGTTGTTTTACCCAAATAGTTGATCATTATATTATACAATATTAAATCAAATTATTATTGTAAATTACTGTATTTATTGGAAAAATTAATTTTACGTACATAGCCTGAAAAACTTTCGGAAACTATTGGTCGAATTGATGGAACTTTTTTTTTTTTTGAAAGCTTGTCTAGTGATACAAACTTTACATTTGTGAATTGCTTCTTCGACCTGCTGTGGGATATAACTGTATCTTAAACTAATTTTTTTTACTAAAGTTTTCAACTGGACAAATTTGCCCCTAAATTGTCATCGGCTTGCTTAATTAAACGAAGCTCTCAAGCTATATTTATTTAGAATTATGAAAGTATGAGTACCCAATGTTAAAATTCGGATTTTATGTAAGGTTTGGATTTTTTAAATATAAACACTTATCCTATCGACTTTTATTCATTAATCAATGTTTATTTTTCCTTTGGCTAACATAGATTTTCAAAATCGATCAAAAGACTCAATACTCAAAAGTTATATCTTAGGTTTCATGGTTATTATTGAAGAAAAAAGTTACAAAAAATTCACTTATTTAAGCTAAAATTTTGATTATTAGGTTGTTTATTTATATAACAGTATAAGATGAAATTTTTCAATCGGTAGAGATTGAAAATAACATGTGTTAATTGAAAATTGAAGAATTTTATGAATGACGCAGAGCATTAATATATTGTATACAAACACATTTGTCCTTTGCACAATTTACACATCTATACATGCACATATATTTATGTGACATTTTATTATGTATTACATTTTATATATTCCAACCATTATCCAATCATAATCCAGATTTTGTACACTTGCCATTCTAGTTGTCTGTAAACCATACACTTCGTAATTTGCATTACTACGTTTCTGGTACATACACTTCGTAATTTTCATTACTACATTCCTGGTACATACACTTCGTAATTTGAATTATACGTTCCTGGCATTTTTTCCTTTTGTATTACACCTGATCCTGATTTTCTAAACCAGGACGGTTATAATCAAATATAGACCACCAAACCATGTGCATGCATGAATGCATAAAAATTTAAATTGGTAAAATCATAAAAGAGAAGCCGGCGCAACTGAAATTGAAGTTTCGGCAGCTGGTCGAATAGAAATTCTTTTATTATATTTTTTTAGGTGGCATAACGAAGATCACGAAAAATAAAAAATAGTATGCTTAAGCTATTAGTTCTACAAATATCCATTGATGTGATGCTTTGAGTGTCATATTGGGCATTTTTAAACAATTGATTGAAATATAAGATTAATATTGTATCGAGAGTTTTATTAGTAAATTCACTATATCGGGAGAATTTATATAGGCTGGCTTTGAGTCTAACCTCGTTATTTACGTATAATATATACTTAGTTAAAAAACCAATATATAAATGATATATATAGTGCCATATAATATATCTTCACCACTATTAAAAAATTATAAAAATGGAGACCAAAACATTGACAGGGTTTGCAGACCTCTACGTACTCGAATTTGTTTGAGCAGCACTATACAGATTTTTTTAATAAAATTATTGTTTACTGAGAATAATGTAATGTCACCTAAAATGTTAAAAAAGGAATGAGTTAATTTAACGGTTTATTGTTGACTATAATAGGGAAATAAACATGCATGCCAGGTAAGTGCGTACATATACATTGATTGGTGATTTTTAATTTACTCTTCGGTACACACGCATATACACACGAATAAATATGAATTACGTGAAAAATTTAATAGCAATCGTTGTAATCTCAACGGAATTAAAAAATAAAAAATAAAAAAAAATGGATTATAAACTAAATAACGAAGACTATGAAATAATCTTCAATCCGGGTATGAATAATTTCGCGCGTTTTCAGTGTACATGTTGTATAAAGTCTTACATAGTTAGTCTTTACAATTTTAGTTCGATATTCAACATCCGTTGTGAGTCTGGGTGATATAAGACATCGAAAAAATGGATACAAAGAGCCTGACTCACCATCAATACATGACCTACTGGATGATGATTTGCTAATGTACGGCACAAAAGAGAATGGTGTGAAAAGCATACCCAAATTTCTTACACGGATATCTACTAGCGATATGTGTAGCTTTCTCGGGCTCATTGTCGTTTCTATCATTGTAAGATTGTATCGTCTGGACCATCCAAGTTCGGCTGTGTAAGCAAATAGTTTAGTTCAGATCAATCTCTCATTTCATTGATTCATTAATTTTATTATAACACTTTTTTAAATATACCAGATTTGATGAGAAGCATTTTATGACTCTCGCTTCGTAAGAATTTCACATCTTTATTGTTAATTGTATTTAAGGATTCATTTTAAATCTGATATTCAATTTGTCCATTGTTTATTCTTAGGAAATATATCAGGGGAACCTTCTTTATTGATGTGCACCCACCATTGGCAAAGTTGCTCATCGCTCTTTCGGGTTTCTTGAGTGGATACGATGGAATCCTTAATTTGGATGAAAAGTAAATTTGGCATGTCTATTTGTTTTTTTGAAATTTTGCATTTACTGATTTTTATATTCACCATAAACATAGGGAATTTTCTGGATCTAATTATCCATATGTGACAATGCGTCTGATATCAGGAATTTTGGGGGTTTTTATAATACCGATCTCTTATTTGACAATTAAATTATCTGGATTTTCGACAACTGCTGCATTTCTCGTTTCTGCTTTATTAATATTTGGTATGTTTAATTGTATTAAATTTGTAATAAAATTTATAATATGTTGGTAATATATTATGATTTCTTCTTCAAAAGAGAACGGATTAGTAACTCAAAGCAGACTTATTTTATTGGATTCACCGTTGATAGCTTCCACAGCATTTACAATGTTGATGTGGGTAAAATTTCATAATGAACAAAAAAGGTGTGTTTACCGATACTTCAGTATTTTTTTTAAATTAATTCATGTTAAATGTCTTGTATTTACACTTTGTTTCGACTCTCTTAGACCATTTAGAACTTGGTGGTGGGTTTGGTTGACAATGACTGGTGTGGGCCTTGGCCTTACGGTCAGGTATGCTTCTAGAAAATGGGTTTCCAGTAAATAATTTGTAGTATTCATAAACATAATGTCGTTTAATTAAATTATAGCATCAAATGGGTTGGTTTTTTTACAACTGTTTTTATTGGTCTTTTGACAATAAAGGATCTATGGGATTTGTTGGGTGATTTACATTTGCCTCCAGTATGTAAAATCATATTACATTATTTTCTACAAGTAACACCATTTAGTTTTAACATATCACATTCTCATAGATAAGATGGGCAAACCATTTTCTTGCTCGAATGCTGTGTTTATTGGCTATTCCCGTCATTTTGTATACGCTTGTCTTTGCGATTCACTTCTCAATACTTGAAAACAGTAGTGAAGATGCTATATCCATGAGTCCTGAATTCAGACATACATTAAATGGACATGGCATGAATGATACGCCTATAGGTTGTTACATGTATTTTTTTTTTCTTTATTTTGAAAATTCCTTTTATTTGGAATTCATAAAATTTTGTTTCAGATGTTGGGTACGGGTCTACAATCACTCTTCGACATTCCAATACACGATATGGTTATTTACATTCCCATAGGCATTATTATCCCTCAGGTAGCAGACGTGAGTATTATTTTTACTTTTGCTTAAAATAAATGATAGAATTTTCACTCATCAAAAATTGATTTGTTTAGAACAACAGGTTACTTCATATCCGTTTAAAGATGAAAATAATTTATGGATCATCCAAAAAGAAAGTGATCCTAAAATGCCGTTCGAAACCAATCCATCCTGGATTTATCATAATGCATTAATTCGTCTCTCTCACGTTTATACTGAAGGGTGGCTACATAGTCATGACACCAGACCACTAGTGACAGATTCTGAACATCAAAACGAAGTTAGGTGAGAAGATTTAATAATTCTATGTGAGAAAACATTGTTTGCTCATTTTTGTTTTAATAAATATTCTCTTAGTGTTTATGGAAGTAAAGGTCATTCAGATAATAACGATTTATGGCGTGTAGAAATAGTAGATCATGACAAATCTGATCCAGATTCTAGTAAACGCTTACGTGCAATCCACACGAAATTCCGACTTTTTCACATTAATACCGGGTGTTATCTTTTCACTCATAGTACTAAATTACCAGAATGGGGTTTTAGGCAACATGAAGTTACCTGTGGAAAAGGCGCAACATATACAAACACAATATGGTATATAGAAACAAATTCTCACCCAAATTGTAAGTGATTACTTTTTTTTTTTTTGATATCTGCTATTTTATCGATTTATGGTTATAATACATTTCTTCGTCAAATCATTATTTATTAGTATCAAGCGACACCAAAATGGTCAATTATAAAAAACTCGGATTCTTTGGGAAATTTATTGAGCTTCATAAAGTGATGTGGACAAATTTTAAATCTAATATTCTTCACCCTTATCTGTCCCATCCTTCGTCTTGGATATTGTTGAAGCGCGGTATCGGTTTTTGGAATAAAGAACATAATCAAATTTATTTAATTGGAAACCCGCTTATATGGTGGACTTCTACGCTTATCGTGTTTATTTTTGTTGTTGAGAAATTGATTGCAATTTTAAGAGTAAAAAGAGGATATATTGATCGATTTAATGGTAAGATTATCTTATATTCTTATATTCTTTTAAAAACGAATGTATATTTATGCTTGACTAATCGTGAATCAAATAACTCGTCTTTTTTTTTGAATTAGTTAAAGGAGAGCATTTTGAATTATGGTCCAATGTGTTTCTCATGGGATGGTGTTTACATTATTTACCATTTTACTTAATGTCTAAAGAATTATTTTTACAATATTATTTTCCTTCATTATATTTTGCGATCCTTTTAATTGGTGTAGGATTTGATTTAATAACAGATCGGTTTAATCCTAAAAATCGAACAATCATTGTTACAATATTTTTGATAGCAAGCATTTATATTTTTATTTTATTTTCACCAATAGCTTACGGTAACACATGGGAAAAATCTAGTTGTGAAAATTCAAAATGGTTAAGCAGTTGGGATTATGATTGTGACCTTTACGTTGGTAGCCATTTGACCAGGAACACTAATACCACTGGTATTGAAATTACAAACCCAGAATTTTCAGATATTAGGGAATTTGATAAACGGGCAGTTGAAGCTGAGGATGAAGATAATGAAAAAGAGGAGCAATGCCAACAAGAAGTACAAGGTTTAGAGGCGAACGTTGAGACAAATAAAGAACAACGATGTTTTCCCAGAATGGGACATCCAAGGAATTTTAAGGCATTTTTAAGTGCAACGATATAGAAACATAACCATAGGGTTGAAAGAATTGCATCATCAGCAAAAAACGGCCGAGATGTTATCCGTCATATTAATGCTTATAATGTAATATAGCACATCTCTTTATATTTTAGAAATACATAGATTTATGGCAGATCAAATATTATATGTAGTCAAATTAAAAATAAATTATTTAGTAATAAACAATATCTTAAAATATATTATTTTCATTATTTTATTTGTTCATTATTAAAATTATTGTCAACACATAGTACTAAAACAATACATATTCCTAAACAATACACCTAAAATACAACTGCTGCTGTCAACACATAATACAACATCTCAAAATGCTAAATGTATATGCGTATGCAATTAGTTAAAGCGCAAAAAAAAAAGTGAAATTAATTTTTTTGCAATTAGTATAAATAAATAATATGCATATTTTTTTTTTTGCTATTTTTTTCTTTTTTTTTTCTTTCTTTTTTATCCCTTTTTTTTTTTTTTTTAGATGTGAAGACCTCAATTTCTTTCAAAAATTTTTTTGAAAGGAGTGAAATGAAAGAAATTTAAATCTTAGTCATTCGCATTTTTTTTTTTTTCATTTTCATCATTATTTTTCCTCGCTCTTTTCATCATTAAGAATTATAACGGACTCCTGCAACTTACTTTTCGAATTTGCTTTCTTAATACCCTTTGTTTTTCCGGGTTTTCCCAACGCACTACCATCCTTACTAACCCTCCTTTTCAACCAACCTAACACACCACCAGGATGTGAAGATTTAGAAAAGGAACTGTTAACTGATCCGTTCATGCTTCCTGCTGCACTTACATTTTTCATGCCACTCGAACTTAAATTTATAGTAGAATGACTTTCACGATTTTGGTAGTGTTCCGCAATCTCATTTGAATTAATATTTTGGCTGTTATAACTTCGATTATGTGATAATGCCCTGATCTTTCTAGAGCTATCACGTTTTCTTATATGTTGATATGGAAATGGTAATGATGAATCCAATGATGCTGTAGATGTGTTTGAGGTTGAACTTATTTGTTGAAGTCTTGACTCGTTTTCATTAAGTGTGTTTGTTGATGTTTCAGTGGTTGAATCTTCGACGTTAGTTGTATTTGGAACTGGTATTTGTGATGACCAAGACATTCGATGTTTCCTTCGTGAAGACGACAATGATGTAACTGACGATGGAGGTGTTTTGATTGATTGTGATGATGTGCTTGATTTGCTTCCTTGTTGATATGATACAATAGATGGTGATAATGAGGACACTGATAACGGGCGTTGTGTAGTTGATCTTAAAGTAGAAGGTGTATATGATGATGGAGGTGATGATAATGCACGTCTTCGAGATCCTTTAGTCGATGTTTGTGTGGTTATTCTGCCATTACGTTTGTGGTTCAGATGGTGTTGATCCATCTGAACCGCCCCGAGTCAACTGATATCTTCCTGCAATGAAATGTCATCTCGAGCATCATTATCTTCTATATCACTGAGATTAGTATCATTTTCTTCTATTATTCTAGGTTCTTTTTTGTTAGTTGCTATTTCATTATTAGAGTTTTTCTTTGTTATTGAAGTAGAAAAGTATCCTTGGGATAAAATCTCTCTTGCAAGTTCTCGTATTAACACAGCAGGATCTTCTCTGCTCATACGAGAAGTGATCTCAAATAATCCATATCGTTCAGCTATAGCTTCACGCTGTGGGTGTACATCACATATAGATCTTAATATTCTTAATAAATTTAGTCTTACGACAGGTTTTGGATGTCCAAGTCGGTGTAATAGACGCTTAAAGAATTTTGGCTGTGCAAGTGCAAAGGCGATAGATGTTGATAATTGAGTAATTATATGCAATGGTTCCAGGATATTCTCAAATGAATTCGCCTTAGCCATAATGAACGCTTCCAAAATAAGTTCAATATTTTTGGGTAAAAGAAGTACGGATTCAACTTTTGATGTTTCTTCTTGGATCCATGCAAGAATAGCTTCTAAAGCATTCACCTGATAGAAAGGATCAACTAATAAATCAAGATAAAGTTGTAAAATATTATGCTTCCATAACAAATCTCTACAAACTTGTCCAGTATGGGCCATGTCACAAAGTATTGGTAATGCAAACTGCTTAAGAGGTGTTTTGTTAGATGCAAAATATTTTAAATGGGGAATAATTCCAACCTTGGCAGCTTCTTCTTGTCTTGATTTATTAATTCGACAAAGATTAAACATTGTGTTAAGTACTTGATTTGAAATTTCAGTCACATAAGGTGGTCCTTGTTTGTCTAAGATTGCAGTAAGAACTTGAATTGCTTTTGCTTTTTGTAAAGCTTCTAAAGTATTTGAATTCATTGAAATATTCTTTATACATTTAAGCATCGCTACAATAAGGTTTGGTGGTAATTTGTCCAAATTATCAAATATTTTAGTGACAATCCTTGTCCGTGTTGCCATGACTTCTTTAACATATGCATCACCCTGTGAGAACATTAAAAATATATTAACGATTCTCTCTACATATACACCAGCCGATGGATCCTTATCCGAAATTACGTGATGAAGCATGACAGCTAATGGGTCCAATAATCCATTTTTCGCCAGTAATCTACAAAAATCATTTTTTGGAGTTGGACTCTGGAGTTCAAATACTCCATATATTCCATTCACCGCTATCCATACTAATTCCTTATGTTCGGTATAATCCTCTTGTAAAAATTCGACAAGAACTTTTAAACCTCGACAAGAAATAAACATTTGAAGAATAACAGGTGAAGTATGACAAATCTGACGTATAAATATTGCAGCTTCTACACGAATTTCATAAGGATATCGTTTCGAAGTAAAGTTCATAATAACGGGTATTCCACCCACAAGACAGAGATTCTCTTGAAGATTAATGTTACTTGCAATAATAATATTAACTATTTTGAGTAATCTTGAAAGAACGCTTGCATATGAACATATTTCTAGCATTTCTATGATTGGAATTACACCATGAAAGATGATAAAATGGTTTTTAAGCTCTTTATGTTCCGTCAATAAATCAATTATCTGAACACATGAGATTACCAATCGATCCTCGCTTTCATTAGGATGTAAAGCATTGATTAGCTCTTCCAATCGCGAACAAGCGCGCGCATACTTATCTCTGGCAATATGTACATTTATATCCATTTCATCAAAATTTTCCTCCATCTCAGCAAAAGGGTCATCTTCATCACTATTGTCGTTTCCAAGCCAGCTATTACTTGAAAGCAGTGTGTTTAATTTCAACGTATTATTAAACCCGTCTTCTTCATCTTCACCAAATGCTTTATTATAATCATCATCATCTGATTCATAATATTGTTGAATTTCATTTGAATTTTGTGAATCTTCTTGATTTCCCTCAGGGGACAATATTGGAAGAACTCTATTAAAAGCTTGCTGATTTGGAGACATTTCGATCTGAGACACCGGCTGAAACAAGTTAGTTCTTCTCGATGGTAGACTGGTTGCTGTCGCAGATACCGTCGACGATGTCGATTTGTGTGTTGGCAATGGTGGGAGTGGTCTACTGCCCCTGACATCTGTTCCGTTCTGAGAAGAATTAATTGGACTTGGTATAGAATTGGCACTATGAGCGCGAGTATGATGTTTAATTATCGATTTTAATGCTGGATTTTCTGGTCTAGTTTTATTATTCTTTGATGAATCTATGAATTTGGCAGTTGGTGAAACAAGTGGTGGTTTGGCCAGCGACACTTTGGTGTCTTCTATGTTATTTAATTTGTTTAAATTTTTTAATTTTATATGAATAACAGTATCCTGCATGGATTCCCAGCCATTATTCTTTTCTTCAGACTTATTCTCAATTACATCATCTGCAATTCTCTCTAATTTTTCTTTCTCTGGTTCTTTATTATTTGTGGCTATTTCTTGATGTTTTTTTTCTCGAAGGATCCTTTCCTGCTGTTTGGAACTTTTATTTCGTGGCGTTTTCTTTTGAATATTATCCTCTTTACTATCTAGAGGGTTTTTCTCAAATAGTTTATTATCTTTATCATCACGAGACGCCAATAATTTTTTACTTTTATCTCGTCCATTTTTAAGTAGAATTGGCCGAATTGTTTGTGCATCATCTTCATCGGATGACTTATGGTTCGATTGTTTACTTTGTATATCCGCAATTTTTGCGAAAGGTATTGAATCCACAAAATCATCGTCCCAATTATCTCCTTCGTCTTCAGGCTCAATAGTTACTGAAAGACGATTAGGTTGTTGTTGACTTGTTGATGTTGAAGATGGTGTAATCAAATCCGAAGAATTATTAAACGGTATTAAATTTACCATATCACAATTCTCGACTTGCGGTGTGCAATCTGGCATTTTTGGTGGAGATGCAGACAATAATGGTGAATTATTATTACCAAAAGGTGAATTGTGGTGAAATTGATGCCTTGATAATTTTGTCGGCATAGTAGCTGTTAATCTTAAAGACTCGCTTCTTCTGCGCCGATGAGATGGTGATGAAGGCTTGAATTTTGCACTTTTTAAAGCCTCATTCCATTCTTGTACACTTTTTACAGCTTCTGCATATTCTGTTGGTACTTTTGGTTGTTGTAAAGTGTCACCGCTCTTTTTTTGAATACTAATTATCCAAGGATGTTTAAGTAATTTTTTAGCTGAAACTCTAAGATTACTATCCTTTTGAAAGCATTGCATTAGAAAGTCCTTAACCACAGGTGATGCAGTTTCTGGCAACGGAGGATGTTCATCCTGAACTATTCGAAAAAGAGCAGGCATAGGATCGAGGTGGTGATATGGAGGTTTTCCCTCCAAAAGTTCAACAACTACACACCCAACACTCCAAATATCTGAAGAAGTTGTTGCACCTGACAATTCAATTATTTCAGGAGCCATCCAATATGGTGAACCAACAACATTCGCATCACTTTTCGTCGTTGCAACTCCAAAATCCGCAAGTTTCACAAGACCTTCCTTAGTTGCTAGGATGTTTGCACCTTTAATATCTCGATGTATAACGCCTTGATCATGTAAGTAACGTAAACCTTCCAAAACTTGTTTAATATATACAGCGACGAGGTTTTCAGGAAACTTTCCGAATTTTCTGCAAATGTTATGTAGAGATCCATTTTCGCAAAATCTAAAGTATTTTAAACATGTCTACTATTACAACGATATAAACATGCATATATACATATAACCCATCATTGCAATAACTTACTCTAAGATGATATTCAAATGCTCTTTTGATTTGACATAGTCTTTATATTTTACGATATTTGGATGCTACTCGATTAAGAATTATAAATTAACAAAAGGTCTATGTAATAAAACCACTACAAGGTTGAAAGACTTACGTTAAGGTTCTTTAATAACTCAATCTCGGTCTTCATAAATCCAAACATAAAAATGTATTCTTTGATTAATAACAAATTTATTGCTAATTTTCTTAAGGGCAAAGCTTACCATTATAAATGTCAATTCTGATTTCGCTATACTACTAAGCTTAACCTGTTTGACAGCAACAGCTTCTCCAGTTTCCCAATTCAAAGCTCTATATACCGAACTAACAGCACCTTTTCCAAGACATTCACCTAATTGCTAAGTTTAGTCGAATGAATTAATCGAATGTGATTTATGAAAAAAATTTTTTTTTAAAAAAAAAAATAATAAATTATTTGGGAGATAACTTACGTATTTCCCTATAGTTTGACCTACAGGTTTAGAATTAATGGGTTTAGGCCCCATTGTACCTTGAGTATAACTTAATAACTCCAGTTCGTTACAAATACAATGGAGTGCCTAAAGGAATTTGACGATTAAAAGTGTTCGAGGAATACTTTAAAGCTCTATTACATAAAAATTAAAAGTCGGGTTAAGTGTTGTAAGGTTAAAGGGTGCGGAACTTATTCAATGAAAGTTAATGTTGATAATTAGAACTGTAATTAAAGAAAGAGAACGAAATGTTTTTTCCACTAACGAAAAGGGATTTCTCACAAAACTAATCAATATGGTGAAAATGTTCAAACCAAATTCAATTATAGTGATTAGTTGAACCTATTATGTTTATTAGTGAATCATGTTTAAAAAAAGTTTTTTTTTTTACCTGGCTTGTAAGTAGAATCCTTTGTCAACAAAAGTAATCCCTATAATAATATAATAAGAAAACAGAGCAAAATTTCCTATACAAACCTTGTTTTTTACAAATATTCTTTTTCACCCAAATTTATTACACGATATTTTTAGAAATAATTTTTGGAATAACTTGTAATATGTAAAAAATCGTAAAGAAATAAAATTTGGGTTCACAACTTTACAGTGCGTAATTTTTAATGTTTATTTAATGCCGTACTATATAATGTTTTTCAAAAAGGGCAAAAAAATGAATCTATGCATTCACATTAAATAAATGTTTATGAAAAGATTAGAAGTTAAATTACAAGCCACGAATCGAAGAGTGTTTGTTATCGATTCAATATATGCAAATATCATAACGATAAAATCGGGGCGGGTATACAGCGTTTAGTATGTTGTACAGTAGTTCAAATTTGTCGAAAAAAGGAATAGCCGAAATGTAGAATTATCGAACTGAGAATTCCTCTCCGTACTATGTCGATTCAAAGTAACGGTAATATCGTTGTATAATTTAAGATCCCATAATTTTCCAGGGTCACGTCACCATTATAATTTTGGCTCATTAATAACATTATTTTACTAACGCTAATCAACACAATTCTGATAAAAGCACTTTTTCATAGATAAATTTTTTTACGATTATTTATCTATGACGAATAAAGTCGTTAAAGAATTGGAGAGCAAATTTACTTTAATCTTGGGTGCGATGTTTGAATACAAATAGCTTTTATTTGCTATTTGTTTGAATTTTATTGCAATGATTAAAGTTACATATTGGTCAGTACAAAAATGTAAATATAACATGTATATCAAATTTAAATTTTGATGTTAGAGTATTAGTTAATGTTGCAGATCATAATGAAATTGGATTAAAATGAAACTGGGGACCTTTTTTGCTCATCTTTAAAGCTTATAAAACCCATTTACAGTATATTCTTTTAAGCATGATGGAAAGTCGTTTTGATTGGCTGATGTGGTACAACTGTAACATCGATCGTTACACAATTATTTATATTAGTTTTAGAGTACCCCTATATAAAAACATAATCGCTCATATGACAAGTCGACGTCTATGAACCTATGTAATTATCGCCCAGTCTACGGACACGTACCAAATCACGTGATTTTTGCACGTACCGTATATCACGTGATATACAATATACGTACAACCTATGTAATTATACCACAAAAAATTTTCCGGTCACATGACTTTATTGTGGCGCAAACCAATTGAATTTCAGG
>CAJVPY010004167.1:0-12975 GCA_910591965.1 Dentiscutata erythropus
TAAGAGTAAATAAGTTATAATTTGTACCAGAAATTACTGGTTATTATTTAGTTAATAATTGACTTTTTTACCAGTGTTAGGAAAATAGCAGAATTAAGAGATTATCTTATAAGGAAGGACTGCATAAAAATTCATGCGGTTTGATCAGGGAGAATTATAGAATATGGGGGCGCGAACTTTTAACTTTTGTCGATGTGTGACCTTTATCAACATCAATAAGATGTTATTAAACTCCAAAAAGACATCTATTAAAGCTTGGAAGTTCTGGTTTTGGTTGATTACCAATTGACTTATAAATTAAAAAATTATGTAATATCAATTCTTGTAAACGGTGCCACTGTTATGGAGAATAATTTTATATACCCACCGTAATATGTTTGGTATAGCATCAATAGATATTTAAAGGATATCTAATAAATCATTTTTGTTAAAGTAATATATACTAATTTTTTATTCATCATAATACATAATATTACACGATTCGTGTTATAATATACTCTCAAGATTTCTTTCGACTTTTTTTACTTACCACCTTACACACCTTACACTATTACTTTACAAACTTCATAAAATGATATGCAAGCATAACAGTTTGTTACACTAACGTGAATGGACTATAGGTAAGATGTTGTTAATTATAAGAAACGCTTGATTTATATAATCACATCTATATTCAACAGAAACAGATGGTGCTAAATTATTATATATAGAAAGTATATGACGCAGTAAATAAAATGACAACATACCCCATATATGAACCGACCCTATTTATGACCCTAAAAAGGGGTATTCTGTTTTACAAAAATGGTCGGAATTGGCTCGCTTGTATAATCGTCAGCATAAAACCGAATAAAATTCTACAAAAAAAAAAAAAAAAGTGGTTTTGTATGGATTCATCCGGTTTTTTATCAACGGTTGTATTTTTGAATAATGCTGCCGAACCTTTTTATAGGGCGTAATTTAGTAACATGGACGTAGTTTTCCAAAATTAGGTTCTTATGGTTATCAAACTTTACCGAAATTATTGGCAAAATTATTTGAGCTCCTTATATTAAATAACTAATTGGTGTATAGTTATTTTGGAAAGTTTCATATGAGTGCCGGCCGCCAAGGGAAAACCCCTAATCGGGCTTTCAATTATATTTTGTATCGGACATATTCTCTAAGAAATTAAATGGATTTTGTCCGGTACAAAATATAATTGAAAGCCCGATTAGGGTTTTCCCTTGGCGGCACTCATATATGGTCAGGCCAAAACATTCGCTGAATTTACTATTTTTAAAATCATGATTACAGCATTTTGTTCACTTCTCTATGACATGAACGGACTTTAAAAAGTAAATATCCGATATTTGTTAGTAAATAAGCGAATAAGTTGATTTATCAAGATAATTCCAATATTCTCACAACGATACGTTTTGACATATTGAGATAACGACTTTGTCATGGTTTGCACATTTTGAGATCATGTTTACACATAAGATATTCTAATTGATTCTATTTTTATCTTTCATCAGTGGTAAAACGCTTATTATCTTTACAAATATTGATATTTTCATAATTTAATATTACAAAGGATTTTCAACTACTGTATCATTTTATCCACTTTAAGTAACAGCCTAGCCACACAAAATTTGATTAGATTTCAAAGCCGAATGGTATATCACAAATTGTATGATTTTGTGGTGTTTATGAAACACAATAATGACGTTTGTGGCGTATCAATAATGACGCTTGTGGCGTATCAATAATGACGCTTGTGGCGTATCAATAATGACGCTTGCGGCGTTTTGTGTGACTTTATCGTGGCGCGTTTGTGTCGGTGTAACAGGCTGATGTTTGCATTATGACGTTTTATGAATATTCCGTAATACAAATCCTAAAAGGAGTTAAGATGTTAAAGTTTAGAATAAATTATTATTTGTTATATATAAAATTTAAATCCTGACGTTTTTAATTAGTGTCTCAAGATAGATTTAACCATTAGTTTTCGCCTTTTTTCTTATTCTTTTCTTCGCACGTGTTTCAAGAATATCAAGTTTTGTACACTCAGATTGACTTTTTTTGTTTTTAGGAGTTTGTATTACCGACACAAATAAAAAAGTAAAGCCGAAAGAAACGTCTTACAATAACATAGTTGATTACCATTTTAATATTTAATAACCATAATAAGGCCTTAATCCGGTCAGGCGGGAACTTATACCGAAATTAATATAAAATAAGAACATCAATGCTTCGATATAAGACAAAATGTATTAGCATACGGAAATAAAAAACATTTTCATAACTTTCCAGAACACTAATTACAATTTTATCGAGAAAATATTTAAAGTCATTTACCAAGTTACTTAGGTTAGCTGTTAAAAGCAAGCAACATAGTTTCATAAAAGTTCGATGCAATGTAAATAAATAATTTCATGTTACATCAAACAATTAATATTTTCAATATTTAAACTTTTTGTAACACAGTAGTCAATGCATAAATTTGTTTGTTTTGTCAATTATGCTTTTCGTCCTACATCTTCTAATAATAGAAGATAGTAGAAGATAATTGAAGATAACTGATGACATGACATTGTGTTACAAAGATTTTTTATTTAATCCCAAGGTACCCCCTTCGGGTTTTTTGAGAGAGTCTTTGAATGTTTGATCTTATAAAGCAAATTTTAATTCCTATTCCGATTTTGAATAAATTTTTAATCAAAATTTGTTTAAATCCCTAAAGTAATCTAATTTCAGGTGCAGAAAACTACGTAATTGAACCCTATTATCATATATCATATATACTATAATATCGTTAAGAAGTTATTTGGTTTGTATTTTAAATTTTAGAGTTTAGACAGAATCAGAGGAGATAATTAATTAATACTTCGCGTGAATTATCAAATAATCTAAATCTCTCTCTCATTAATATCAGCACTGTTCTAACTGATGGGTATAATGCGTAATCGACTTCGGCCAAGAGCTCATGTTACCAATGCATGTACAAATTGCAAGCATAGAAGAAAAAAATGTTCTGGAACATTTCCTTGCTCAAATTGTAAAAAGAGGAAGCTTGAATGTGTTTTTATTAAGTCTAATGAAAGACGTGGCCGTAAACCAAGACCAAGAGCTTCTTCTAGTAATAAAGATGAATTGAATTATTTAAATCGTGATCTGTCAACGTTATCTTCGTTATCTACACTTATCACCCCACAAGCTTCTACAAACGCCTCGTGGGATGGACTCCAAACCGATATAACTAATACTACAACTTATGATGAGCTATCTCATTCTGGATTTCCAATTGTACCATTAACCGAGCCAAATCAAGCAATTCCAGCAAATAACGATTATTCTATATCATTTACTCCTATTTCTTTTACTTTAGATCAAGCTGTTTCAACAAATAATATTAGTTATTATTCTACATCAAATCAGATCATTTCATTAAACGATGTACATGTGACTAACGAATTATTTCATGAATACCAGTTTCACGATTTTTTACTTCCCGAAACCTGTGAACATGATATCACAAATGATCCTATATCTTCAATTTCACAAATTGATTCTTTACATCTAGAAACTTGTAATCACAACTTTATGAATGGTTCTGTCTCTATTTACGAGACCGATACGATTTATTCGCAACAACCAACTTTACAACCTGATCCTTTGCAGTTAGATTCTTTTACGAATGATCCTTGTGGATTAAATTCATTAACTTTACAATCCGAATTATTAGAACAAACTCATACACATATGTGAGACAATCAAATTGTGTAAATATTAGCTTTTAAATATTTCTAGCATCACAAATGTGTATGCTACACGTAGAAACATTAACATATTTAAAATATTTCTATATGGCATTATACAAGCAAACATTTATGCTCAAAATCTACAATCACTCATTTTAGCGAAGTTTTGATGGTCGATGTCTCGAAATTTATCACGTTATCAAATATGTACCAAATGCAATAACAAGAAATATAAATTAGTGAACAAGGGTTCACCAATGAGCATTCTTATTTCTGGATGGACTGATTTGTACGTATGTACGTAATGTACGTAATGTATATTCATTCATAGATTTGTAATATAGATTTAGCAATATCGATTTGAGGTTATAGGATATATATAGAGATCGTTTCTTTTTTATTCTTGTATACTATGCTTTATAAGTTTTTTTTGTTTAAACATTAAATTTCGCTTCTTTTTATATAAAATTTTTGTTTTCTAATTTATTTACGCATTTAAATAGAGCAAGGCAGTCATTTATATTTATTTATTTATTTTTATACTATTATTTAAATATTAAACATTATGTTATTTTATAAATAAAATTTTATTATCACATTTAAACAATTAATGGATAATTTTTTTAATGACTAGAATACAATAATTTTTATTTGCACTGTTATAAAAAAAAAATACCTATTTCTATCCTACTATATCTATATAGATGTGTATCTAAATTATATTTGAAAAAAATATATTTGATAATAGATTCAAATTGATATATATATTTAAAATCCGGCGACTAATATAAATATTACAAGACTTTAGTACGTAAGTACGTACATACATACAGTATGGTACTTTCAAAGTATCTTCTCTGGCAAATATAGTAATTGAAAAAAAATTTAGAAAGCTTATCAGTTTGTAAAAATTGCTAAAACCTTCGACATTCTATATCGGGTCTCAAGCACTTTCAAAGATATGAATATATTGAAAACTTCCGTTACTTTTAGGAAAACCAGATTTACTAAACCTGAATGAAGATACCTTAAATCTTCAATGAAAAAAATTATATAATTCCAATTAGAGATTGAACTTTGGTTAGACATAAAGTTTATCATATAACAATTTGAAGTGTCTCCTACATTTTTACCAATCATTTTGCACATGTGAAATGAGATGATATAAATGGTCACAGATCACATGTCATGAGAAATTCACAATATATTGAATATATTTAATCTATTTAATCTAACGCTAAACCAAAATTGACAAGTATGATCAAAACTTATACAGATGACGACTATCAGTATCCAACAGTATTTAAGTATGAAAAATGATCCAGGTGGTCGTCTATGAATTATTTACAGATATGATGTATAGTAATACGTATTAGAAAACTATAGTTCGAGTGATTATTTCCTGCGACTTTTCGATTATTTGCATAGTAATATAATCGCCTTATAAATTGAAAAATTGTAAATCAAGAATACAAAAACAACCAATTACGTATTAATTATGAGTCTCTTGCGTTATAATATTATAAAATCATTTTAAAAATTGATTTTCGCGCGCATGGATATGGTAACATGCATTAGTGAACCACGTACTGTGTATCAACTGGAATAGTAACTTTGACACAAACTCAGCAGAGGTCTTTTTCGATGTTTAACAGCTGCTCAGTGCGTTGGGGATGCGTTAAGTATAACTCAGGCTTGCATTAGGAGAGCATCTTCCTGCGTTGCGAACACAAAGTAAAATTTCCTATTACATAATAGGAAATTTACTTTGTATTCACAACGCAGGAAGATACTCTTCTGATGCACCCCCGACGAACTGGGCAGCTGTTAAAAATCGAAAAAGATCTCTGCTACGATGGAAATTAACGACAATTGATACAAACTAATTCAACCTTAATTACATACTATGAGTCACTAGAATGCAAGTAAGTTCTGTAACAGAGTTTTTTTTTACAGTAACTCATGATAGAATTATAATTTCAAAGCAAACTTACTCACCTTAACCACATTGAAATCAAGACAATTCAATGCAATCTACCTCAACCTTAACCAATACTGTGGTCACCAATAGCAAGCAAGTTCTGTAACAGAATTTCGACAGTATCTCATGGTAAAAATTATGATAGTTCTAATATGATAATTTCGGTGCAAACTAACTCAACCACATATTGTAGTCAAGTAAACTCGATAACAAATTCTTACGGTTACTAACGATAGAAATTTAATGCAAACCAACTCAAACTTAACCACTTAGAAATCATTCCAGTACAAATTGTGGTTATCAGAATAGCAAGTAGGTTCCGTAACAGAATTCTTTATATAACTCATACGTAATAGAAATCATAGAAATTCTAATGCAACCTCGCATGACCTTAACCAAATACTATGGTTACCAGAATAGCAAGTAAGTCCTATAAAAGAATGTTTTACTATGCCCCCATAATAAAAAACATAATAATATTAACTACCGTAAACTGCTGACTCAAGTACCCGGTGTGATACAATTTTGTGAAAAATTAAAATTCACGTATATTATACCTCACATGCACACATAAATAGTATTTTAAAAAATTGATCTACATTATTTATCACTCCAGGTACTTGAGTCAGCAGTTTACGGTATTATATATCTATTTGGATTTTTTTGTAAGCCCCGTGAGTCCATGATTTTAATGTCTAAATTCATTATATTTTTCAGAACTCATTTCAAGCATCGCCCACAAAAAAAATGTAGCTTACGTCATATTTATATATGAGTGCCGCCAAGGGAAAACCTGTCATTGGAATTTTAATTATATTTTGTGTAGTTAGCCACCTGTGAAAAATCTATTATTATAATAGATTTTCCAACTGTACACAAAATATAATTGAAAGTCCGATGACAGGTTTTCCCTTGGCGGCACTCATATAGCAATAGTAATTTGTTATTGCTAAAAAAGGCACTGTTATTGATTCTGAGGTTTAATTATGAATTAACTACATTTTTTGTAAGCGATGCTAGATTTGTTTAATCTGAGTGTTGACAAACGAAAACCTGCAATTTCGATTCTTGCCGGCTTCTGATTCCTGATAATTTTAAATTAAGCACAACAATATTATATATAGTGTGTTAAATAACATTTTTCGGAGTTTGATCTGTAAATTAATTTTGGAAAACTCTCATGAAATGGTTAGCAGGTTTTGTGCCAGAGTTTTTGACAGTAATTTATGATTGAATTGCGATAATTCAAATGCACACAAACTCAACCACATTGATTAATAGAAGAATATAATAACTTATCGATGTCTTATTTCATCTCTTATTTATGCTTTATTTGGTATGTGAGCACAATAGTTATTTATTGATGAAAATATTTGGGCTATTCGCTTCTCTCATTTGCGCTAATATAGTCTATAGATTTAATTTAGTCGGAATTAACAATCAGTTATTAATCGAAGTCTTTAAATGAGCTAGTTCTTTCACAATCGACTTCTTATTCGCAGCGATTTGTAGATGAGTATAACTATTGATCATCAATTAAGCATAATAAAAGCTACTCACTTCTCATTCACTTATTTATTGAATTAGTTTTCGTTATAATAATCATTTATTAAAGTAAGTACATGGGAAAGGTTATTTATCTATGATAAATTTTTTTATCTGCATTAATTCAGTGTATAATTATCACTTACTTATTTAGTTTGTAAAAATACAGTTCATTTCTATTCGAGGTATTTTAAGTATAAGAATCGTCTATATATTTTGAAAACAGCTATAGCAACAACAAAAATTTGGATCTCATGGCTATGGGAAATCACAGTTTAAGATAGGATCAGTCCTGCTATATAATCGGTTGTCTAAATAAATATTTAACCATAATAACAAAATTATGAAAGTAATTAAGATCGAATCGAATCATTAATTTGAGATTGGATTATGACATTTACTGGCCTATCAATATACGGATATAGTAATTGAAAAGAGATCTTAATGGATATTTGGAATTTAATTTTCATTATCAATTGAGATATTTAATTTTGAGCATAAAATTTTAATTTATTAATCAAATTTACCATATAAGTACGAAATAACACACAGAGGTGTAATTTTAAATTTTGGCCTAAATTAAACCTAACTCAGGACATTATTCAAAAAACAATGCCCTTGTGCGTTATTTTGTACTTATACGGTATCTTACTTACAGTATTCATACTTATTTAATTGATGAATAATTGAAATATTCATTAGTATTACGATTATTGAAGTGATTCTTATTATGAATAAAATTAAATTTGTATATAACGATAAATTATCTTTTTTAATATTTGTGCTGATTTGTGTAATATGTTACTGTAATGCAAAGTATATACAGTGATGTAAATTGGATCAGCGCAGTGGTGTAGCATATTGATTTATTAACCCAACAAAAATTGTTTCTCGATTTTGATTAGCTAAGAGCAATTATCAAAACATTAGGAATTACTCGGAATTTTACTAATATAATCGCGGCCACTATTAAGTAAAAATTGTTTCTGGGATAATTTTACCATAAGACAAGCTTATTTTTTTTTGAAAAATTTCTATTTTGTAATGAAAAATCAAAATTTTAATTCCAGCTGGAAATTAGTAAACAATTTTGTAATGCGGGGCAAAGTTTTTGCAGATTATGACTGTTAGCTAATCAAAATCAAGAATCTGCCATGACAATTTTGTTGTGGTAGTTAGGATTAATCAATGAATTAAATTTGTGCATATATCAGTATTCTCCATATATATAAAGCGTATATAAATTTTTATATTTTATATTTTTGTTTTTTTTTTACATTTTTTTTTTGGCTAGATCAAAAAAAAAATTTTGAATTTATAACACTGCCTATATACTGAATTACAAATTTAACCAAATCAACTAAAAAATCATTCGGATAATTTTACCAAGTATACCAGAATTTATGAAAACAACTGTAAAAAGAGTTCAAAATTTTCATCAATAAAAATTTCAACAGTAATAATTTTTACATATGTGATTGATTACGAAATGATCGATCATTTGATCTGTTTGAGACCGGTAAAAAAATTTTTTTGGGTATGATCGTTTGTTCAGTGATCGAATATATCAAATATGAGCTCTTTGTATTGCCTCAGAGTTTATTATTGTAGCATACTAATAATAAATTCAATTCAATTGCTTTCTTTTATTTGATTTAATAATCTAAATACAAATATACAAAAATAAACAATAAATTTAGTTATAAGTAAATTAATTATAACTTATCATCAGGAACTTCAATATATTTAATAAATTAACTTTCTAAAATATATACATGTAAATATACTAAAACTATGGTTTGAAAATTAAATATCACTAGCATTACCTATCTCTAATGTTTTCAAAATATATAAATACTTTATATTCATCCTTTTTAATTTCAGTTCAATTAAAAAATATCAATATCTTATCCAGGTTCTATACTCTATCAACATTTTCTCATCTCTGTAGAATTTTAAAATTAAATATCGATATTAGTCTTATATTTATCCTTTTCATGTCATAGCCTTATCGCACCCAAGCACATGATGAAAGCCTATAATCGAATGCATGCCTTAAGTTTTCTTCAACGCTCATCAGGTTTTAATTAGCTATTGTATCATTTGGCTATGCACATTAGAAATGTAGTAATTAATTTGTAGTTAGTAGTTTTACAGTAAAAATATAGTAATTAATTTGTAGTAAGTATTGCTTTTTGCATCACTAAAATCTTTAAGATTTGTTTGCTCCATAAAATTGGTGCTACAAATCTACCATTGACAGTTTATCAAAAAACAAGAAAATAAACTTTTATATTCTTGCAGATAACTAAATATTTCAAGAAAACATTTGTTTGACAATGCTATTATTTTGAAAAATACAAAAAAAATTCAAATGATCTTGAGATGGAAATTTTCTTTTATACATTCATCATAATATCTAACATTATATTTAATTAGTGTACTTATTTCAACTAATTTTGATAACAGATGAATGCTTTATATTCATCTTTTTTAATTCCAATTCCATTAAAACAAATCAATTTCTTATTTGGATTTTATGTTTTAATAGCATTTATCTTCTTTGTAGATTTTTAAAAATAAATGAAGCCTTGTGTTTATCCTTTTCAACTCCAATTCCTTTATCATAACAATATTCAACATTAAGCTTCATTAGAGTTATTCATTTTTGCTAATATTTGATAACAGAAAACTACTTTATGTTCATCTTTTTTAGCTCCAATTTCTTTGCCATATCAATATCCAGCATTAAATGTGTTATCTATCTCTGTTGATTCTTGACAATAGAGAAATACTTTTATATTTATCATTTTCAACTCTAATTCCATTAAAAAAAATAAAGTTCTTACCCAGATTATATATTCCATTTGTGTTCTCCATTACTATGAACTTCAAAAATAATGAAAGCCTCATGTTTATCCTTTTTAACTTTAATTTAATTATTCAACATCAAATGTTAACTATTGTTACTTATTTCTGCTGATTTTTGATAATAGATGAATTTTTTTTGTTCATCCTTTTCAATTTCAATTCTATCAAAGCAGATTAATTCTTACTTGAATTATATGCATTTATTCTATCAATATTCCTTTATCATTGCAAATTTTTAAAAACTAATAAAAGTCTTATATTCATCCTTTTCAACTTCAATTTCTTTATTATAATTATGCCCAATATTGTTTCTATTAAGATTCAATGAAAAATCTAAAATCAACATAGCAGCTATAAAAATATACCAATGATGAAGCCTACTCAAAAAATTTTAAATGACAATGCCACAAGTCTTGGTAAAGACTTTAGAATTGACAATTTCAAGAAGCAAGAAATGAAAAAGCAAACTAAAGAAAAGTCTATCTAGAAAAACTTTAGAACTGAAAAATCCAAGGCCAAAGAATGCAAAAGCATACGTATCAATAAAAAATACACTTGAAAAGACTTCAAAATCTCAAGAACTGGCACTGATAATGACAACTCTAGTGATAATGCATCAGATCCAAAGTAATTTTATTATGTTAAATATTATAATATAAAGAATATCTAATAAAAACTTCTAATATAATTATTCTAAAAAAGTAAATATCTGAGTTTTGAGTATATTCTTTCTGTTTATATATACATAGTACTTCTAAAGCAATATATAGAAGTATATCAACAAGTGCTTTAGAACTTGGGCTTGTGGACAAATCCAGAATGTAGATGAGATTTTCTGGATCATGTGTATTCTGGCATTCTGACCTAATTTGGATAATCATCGTATTTGTTTAATGATAAGATAATCTTTTTTTTTTATTAATTTTGTTTTTTTTGTATCTGATTTTCTTTTTTTTTCTAGTATTTAATTACTGCCTTTTTGCTTTTTTAGAATTTGCTTTCTTGGTTGTGAAGTGTGTTTAACTAATGCCCACTTCTCTTTTTTAGGTAACTTTTGCTTGTTCTCTTTAGAAATGAGCTTCCAGTTTTGGATTTTTGGGTAGGTACTTTTGGTTGAAATATGTTTACAATACTCCTTTTATTTTTATATAATCTTTTCAAAATTGGCTTCTTTTTGCTTTTGCTTGTTTTTTTTAAAATTGGCTTTCTTGGTTGTATGGTGTATTTAACTAATACCCACTTCTCTTTTTCAGATTACTTGCTTAGGAATTGAGCTTCAGGTTTTGAATTTTTGGGTGGGTACTTTCTTGGTTGTGAAATATATTTACAATGCTTTTTTCACTTTCACTTGTTTTTTGGAATTGGCTTTCTTGATTATATGGTGTGTTTAACTAACGCCTAGTTTTCTTTTTCAAATAACTTTCTTTAGAATTATGCTTCAGGTTTTGGATTTTTGGATGGGTACTTTCTTGGTTGTGAGATATATTTACAACACTCTTTTCACTTTTGCTTGCTTTTTGAAATTGGCTTTCTTGGTTGTATAGCATGTTTAACTAACACCCACTTTACTTTTTCAAATAACTTTCTTTGGAATTGAGCTTCAGATTTTAAATTTTTAGGTGGGTACTTTCTTGGTTATGAAATATATTTACAATGCTCTTTTCACTTTCGCTTATTCTTTAGAATTGGCTTTCTTGGTTTTATAGCGTGTTTAACTAATGCCTATTTTTTTTCAGATAACTTTTGATTGTTTTTTTAGAATTGGGCTTTGGGTTTTGGATTTTTGAGTAGATACTTTCTTGGTTGTGAGATATTGTTTACAACTCTCTTTTCACTTTTACTTGTTCTCTTTGAAATTGGCTTTCTTAGCTGTATGGAATATTTAACTAATGCCTACTTTTTTTAAAATAACTTTTATCTATTCTCTTTGGAGTTGAGCTTTCAGGTTTAAATTTAAATTTTTGGTGGTACTTTTTTGGTTAAGATGTGTTTACTATCTCTTTTTTGATTATATAGTATATTTTTTAGTATATAGTATATTATTTTTTATTTTTTTAAAAAAATTTTTATATTGGTATTGCTATTTTGAATTAATCATGTGATTCTGATCTTAATCAGAGCTCAATTTTTCACATGCTCTGAAAAATCTTATCTACATCCTGGTGCTGTTGTGCTTGTAATACTGGCTTATATAAAGCAAAATCAGTAATATAAGAACTAAACAAATTTTGATTAACTATTTCTATGAATTGTTTTAAAGCTGCTATTTTAGAAGTTTAGTCTAATTTATCATGTTTACTATCTAACAATTTTGAAGACTTAGCTACCTTACATACTTAATGACTATTATATATAGCTACTATTTTTTAAGTTTTTAGTTATTTTATTAATTAAATTAATAAATAGCCTCATGTTTGTATTAATTTTTGATTTAAATATTAATTAGAACAAATAAGATTACTACATTTTAATAATAGTAAATTAATATTTGTATATACTTCTAAAAATTTATGTGTTATATTTTTAGAATTGTCAAGATCTTTTAAATAAACATCTTTTTACAAACTTTTTATCTATTTATTCTTATTCCAAACAATTTCTCTAATATATTTATCAATCTATACTATCCTAAAAACAGTGCCAAAGCTCTCTTTAGCAAGATACTTTATATTTGCAAATTTGCTGTATTCAATAATATTTTAAGCTTTATTGCATTAAATTGTGAGTATTTGATTCAATTGATCAATATCTATTTCAATTTTTTTTTTTTTTTTTTTGGTATTAAGGTGACCTCTTTGGTCTGAGGAACTTTTTATTAGAGTATAGACGAAGTTT